>JBBPBX010005768.1:42054-70827 GCA_038048925.1 Garcialebias charrua | reverse complement strand
GATAAATAAAGTGGATCTTTTGACACTGTAGAAGTATATTTTTTTATGAATGAAGGTAAAACTGTTACCACTTCTTCGACCACCTCTAAACTGATCTCATTAAAGGTTCACTATGTAATTTCTGGAGAACGCTGGGACTTAGAAAAAATTTCAGCAGGTAAAAGCATTCTGCTCCCTCCACAGTCCGTTCTCTGTTGAACTTGAGTTCTGCAGCTCCGCCTCCTGCTGAATGTCCGCTTGGAGCCGCTTCAATATTCTGTGATTATATGTTAATAAAACGTTCTAAAAAATATAATAAAACCATGAAGCACTGGTCCAACAACACAAAAACCAGCAGAAATCAGCAGAGCTTCACGAAGCCACGTTGGACATGATTTAATTCGCTCGTGACTTCCTCGTTTCTGTCAGTGCAGGTCTGGAATGCTCCGCCCCCACTACATGTCCTGTCTCTGCGCTGCGAAGTTCTGTGATTATATGTTAATAAAACGTTCTAAAAAATATAATAAAACCATGAATCACTGGTCCAACAACACAAAAACACCCTGAAATCAGCAGAGCTTCACCAGCCACTTTGGACATGATTTTTTCGCTCGTGAGTCGTGACAAATCCATTTCCTCATTCCTGTCAGTGAAGGATGAAGCGATCACTTGACTTTTGGCAAAAAAACAAAATAAAAGTCCAGCTCTGGGATGAAGAAGGGATATTTAATACATTTGTGTCACATACAAAACAGTCCTGCATCGCTTTGCAATCCTTTGAATGAGAATGTGCGCGGCGCTGGGGCTGGGACAGGCGGGGGCGTGGGTTGGGGCGTGACAAACAACTCTGTTTTTATTGGCTGGTCATTGTCCGGGTCACTCTGTGTTTTTAGTGTTTTTATAAATGCTTCTAGAGAAGCAAGGGGACTATACTTTTTTTCAGAGATTACTTTGTCTAACACCAGTCTGTCAGTAGATAGTGACAGAGTGAAGAAATATGTTAAAAATATATTGTTAGAAAAGTTACGGACTGCATTACAAAGTTACATAGTGTACCTTTAATGTAGCCTGTTTAAAACCAGACCCTTGTCCTTCACTTTGCTTCGTACTAGGGTCTGGACTTTCTCCATAGAGAACAGATTCTTGCTGGAGGCGTGGCCTCTGCTGAGGAACAAAACCATTGGATCTTAGAAAAATTTTGAACAGGGAAAAGCATTCTGCTCCCTCCCCTCAGAGCCATATATGGCTGCTCCCCCGTGGTCTGTTGAACTTGCCTTCAGCTCCGCCTCCTGCTGCATTTTTTCTCGCTGCAGCTGCATATTCTGTGTTTATATGTTAATAAAACGTTCTAAAAAATAAAATAAAACCATGGAGCGCTGGTCTAGCACACCAGAAGACCAGAAAATCTGCAGGGACTCGGGCAGCAACGTAAAACCCGAGTTTAATTCTCTCGTGACAACCTGAGGCATTTCCTCATCATTGCACTCAGCGGAGGGGGAGGAGGGAGCGATCACTTGACTTTTGGCAAAAAAACAAAAGAAAACTCCAGATAAGGGATTAAGAAGGGGAAATTAATACATTTGTGTCACATATAAAACAGTCCTGCATCGCTTTGCATCGCTTTGAATGAGAACATGCGAATGCTCGCTGGCTGCACGCTGGGACAGGTGGGGGCGAGGGTTAGGGGCAGCGGCGGCCGCCACTAGAGGGCGCTAAGGGCGCCGCCCCTCCTTGGAACTGCAGCTCTTCATCATTTGAAGATTTAATTTTTTGTTATAAAAGTGAAATAATAAAATAAAAATATTTCGAAATGCATGCATATATGTTTTTAGTTGTGTAGGATAAATATTTTATGAGTAATGATTGTTTGTTTCAAAAAACGTTTTCTGATTGTGACGTACTTCCGGTTCCCCGCTGGGCGCCGCCTGCGGCTTTTCCATTGAATCTAATTATAACTAGCGCGCTAGCGCATGCGTAGTTTATGTCCCATCTGTCCAAAACTGTTGGACTGTACAGGTCGCATTTTCCGTCGCCCTCGAGCCTGGACTCGTCTCTTATCGCCACGGATCGCCAGCGCTTCCGGTTCGAGCCAGGAGGGAGGGGGAGCAGGGGGACCATCTCTGTTTACACTCAGAGCTGATCACACGGCCAACTAGAGACGTTGAAACAGCAGTAATTATTAATGGTGCCTTTCTACACAGGTAAGCAAGTAATAATTGTGAGTTTAATAAATCTCTAAGCGCACATGAGCAAAGTTTGAGCTGTTCTCATCTGTGGTGCGTGACGTGGTGTCGTGTGTTGCTGTCAGTCACACAGTAGCTAGCTCTAGCTGTGCTTATGAACGTTGTGGTGTTTCTTTATCTAATGCTTATTACTATTCCTGACTGATATGGCTCTCAACTAGATGTTACAAAAGTGTTTTCTAAACGTTATGTGTTTAATATTATGACTATCAGGTGTTTATGTATTAATATTTTGATTATCAGATGTTCGTGTGTTAATATAATGATTGTCAGTTGTTGTATGTTAATGTTATGATTATCAGATGTTCATGTGTTGTGTTAATATTATGAATATCAGATGTTCATGTGTTAATGTTATGATTATCAGGGGCCTCATGTATCAACGGTGCGTACGCACAAAAACCGTGCGTACGCCATTATCCACGCAAAAGTTTCCAAGATGGCGCCCATAAGCATGGCTGCGTGTCCACCTCTCCTGTGGGTGTTTGGAATTTTTGTGTTTTGTTCGTTCTTCATTGGAGACATAAGTACACTGCTGGTTTATGATCGGAAGCAGCTTCTGGATTTACGGTTTGCTGCCGCGGATGTCGCTGATTCGGGCCAGTATGAGCGTACTTCGGGGAGACCCCCTCTACCCCCGTTGCTCGGAGACGAGCTGCCCGTTTACCTCCGCTGCTCTTCGCACCAGCCTGCACGGAGAAATCGATCGACTCGGAGGAAGAAACGCGGCTCTCGAGCTGGCCGGCTGGTGAAGCTCAGAGCCCGGCGTTCTGCCTCGCTGTCTTCAGCTGATGGTCTCGATTCTCATCGCCAGCCTCCCGCGTGCACGGACCAGGAAAACAACGGGGATCTGCGGCCGGAGGAGCAGCTCTCTGTGGGAGGCGAGCCGCGGGGCGCTCCCCCACCAGCGGCTAGCACATCAGCTGCTAGCAGCTCATCAGCGGCTAGCTCGGATATCATCAAATTCTGTGTTGTCAACGCCCGATCTGTTTGCAACAAAACGTTCATCCTCAGGGATTACTTTGAAGAGCACGACTTGGACTTTTTCTGCATCACAGAGTCGTGGATGGCGTCGGGTGAGTCCAGCGCGCTGACGGAAATAATACCACCAAACTGTTCGTATTTTAACGACCCGCGACCATCAGGTCGTGGCGGTGGGTTATTAACTATCTTCAAATCATCTTTTGACTGTAAACAACTGTCCATCCCAGTCTCCTGCTCCAGTTTTGAGCTGACTGTGTTTGAACTAGGACATTCACCTGTAACTTTGTGTGCTCTTGTCTACCGGCCGCCTCGTTCTAAGAACTTCATCAGCGAGTTTTCTGATTTCTTGGCTGAAATTACTGCTAAATATTCTCGGGTCGTCATTTCAGGCGACTTCAACTTGCACGTGTGTTGTCCTGAGAAGCCCATGGTTAAGGACTTTTTAGATTTATTGGACTCATTCAATTTAACTCAACACGTGAACTCTTCCACGCAGCAGCGTGGACATTTGTTGGACCTTGTTTTAACATGTGATGTGACCGTTTCAAACCTTGAAATAGGAGACAATGCATTTTCGGATCATAGGCCAGTGAATTTTCAGTTAACCATCCCCCATGTTACCCCTAAAACATGCATTCCTGCACGTAAAGGCAGGAATGTTAACCATTTAACTGCTGCACGTTTCACTGAGGTTTACAACAATGACATGTTAATTCAGCCCCCAGGGTTCCTCTCCAGCACCGAGGAGCTGACAAACCAGTTTGACTCTGTTTGTTTAAAGGCTTTGGATAAAGTGGCGCCTATTAAACTGAGAAGACCAAAACTCAGGGCCGAACCGTGGCTGAATGACACGACCAGAGCGGCCAGGCAGCAATGCCGAAAGGTGGAGAGGAAATGGAAAAAAGACAGTCTGCAGGTCTCTTTTGAGATGGTAAAAGAGAGCTGGCGCCGATATCAGAAAGCAGTGATAACTGCTAAATCACAATACTTCTCTGATATCATTGCTGCAAACTCTCGTAACCCTCGAGTTCTGTTCTCCACCCTAAACTCTGTTCTCCACCTCACTGAACAATCACCCATGGAAGCCTCGACTGAGCTGTGCGAGAACTTCCAACATTTCTTTTTAGATAAAATCGCAACCACCAGGGCTCTCATTTCTCCTCCATCTCACGATCCATCCATCCCACCTCAATCTGTTGCTGTGTTTGACCATTTTGAACCAGTCTCTCTGTCCTCTCTAGAGCAGGTCATGTGCAACCTGAAACCATCTGGCTCCCCCTTCGATGTGGTCCCCCCTCGGCTTCTAAAGGAGGTTTTTCACACTCTAGGTCCCTCCATTCTCTCGATTGTAAATAGCAGTCTATCCTCGGGTGTGGTGCCAAAATCATTAAAACATGCTGCTGTTCAACCCCTCCTGAAAAAACCAAACCTCGACCCGTCAGTATTATCCAATTTCAGGCCTGTCTCCAGACTCCCATTTGTTTCTAAACTTCTAGAGAAAATAGTTGAGTCCCAACTAAAGTGCTTCCTGGAGGATCACGCTATCCCCGAGCTATTCCAGTCTGGCTTCAAATCCCTCCACAGCACTGAGACTGCCCTACTGAAGGTTTTTAACGACATCTTTCTATCCACAGATACTGGTGACTCTGTGCTGCTTGTCCTATTGGACCTCACATCCGCTTTCGACACCATCGACCATGAGATCCTCATTGCTAGGTTGGAGCAGTGGGTGGGCATCTCAGGATCAGCCCTAAACTGGTTCAGATCCTACCTCTCTGACAGGTCTTTTTGTGTGTCCATCAATGATTTTACTTCTGCAGTGGCGGCTCTTAAATGGGGGGTTCCGCAGGGGTCCATCCTGGGTCCTCTCTTGTTCTCCTTATACCTGCTGCCACTCGGTGCTATTTTCCGGAAACACAATATACCTTTCCACTTCTACGCTGATGACTGTCAAATCTACTTCCCCCTAAGACAAAATGGTACAGGCTCTATTCAACCTCTGCTCGACTGCCTGGCTGACATCAGGGACTGGATGGCTTTAAATTTCTTAAGCTTCAATGATAAGAAGTCTGAAGCCATATTGTTCCTTCCCAATGACACAACCTCAAACCACTGCATTGACCTGTCTGCTCTACCCCTGTCCGAAAAACAAAAAGTCAAAAATCTGGGAGTGATAATGGATCCTTCCATGAAACTCAACAGTCATGTAAACATGATCGTCAAATCCTGTTTTTTCCAGCTGAGGCGTCTGTCTAAGCTGAAGCCCATATTATCCAAAAAGCACCTGGAGACAGTGATTCACGCATTCATTACATCTAGGCTTGATTACTGCAATTCACTTCTGTTTGGCGTCAGTCAAGCCACCATTGCACGATTACAACTGGTTCAGAACGCAGCTGCCCGATTTTTAACCAGCACACGCAAAAGAGAGCACATTACACCAGTCTTGGCCTCCCTTCACTGGCTACCGGTTCATCTTCGAATCCAATTCAAAATTCTCATGTATGTCTACAAATCGCTGAACAGTCTCGCCCCCGCCTATCTCTCGGATCTGATACACCCATATGTCCCTCCACGTGCTTTGAGGTCAGAGGATCAGGTACTCTTAATAGTTCCAGAAACTCGCCTTAAGCGCAGGGGTGACAGGGCGTTCTCTGTAGCAGGCCCAAGACTCTGGAACGAGTTACCGCTGCTCATCAAACAGGCCCCCTCCCTCTCGGTTTTCAAATCCCGGTTAAAAACTCACTACTACTCCATTGCTTTCAATGCCAGCTGATTTGTATTGGATCGTTTGATTTATGATCTGCAATGTTTTTATGTTTTTCGTGTTGTACTTCATTGTCTGTGTTGCCTGTTGCGTGTTTGTTTGTCCAGCACTTTGGTGTGGACTTGTTCCTGTTTAAAGTGCTTTATAAATAAAATGGTATGGTATGGTATGGTAAAACTCCGTATGTATCAAAACAGAACTGAACGTGGAAATGTGTGCATCCCCACGCCAGCTCCAGGGCTGGCGTACGCACGTTTCTGTGGTTTTGGTTCCATTGGCGACACCTAGAGGTGATTCTGAGAAACTGTTCATGATGTGAAATTCATCATTGTTCACACCAAACACACATGATTAACAATTATTACATCCACATGGACGCAATTAGAATATAACCTGCAAAAAATATAAAAAACAGAAAGACTGAATAGTTTTGCACAGCTTAAATTCTTGTTTTTTGTTCATTTTTAGCTGTTTTAGCAGTTGAAGAACGTGATGCATGATGGGACAAGACGACGTTCCTCTGTTGCAGGGTATATTTAAATGAAAACAACGTTTTCTTTTTTTTATTCATTCCAGATTTAAAGAACACAAGAAAACTATTTTGTTTAAAAAACACAAGAAATCCTCTGCTTCCTTTCATTTCATGTATTGTTTCATTTCTTGTTGTTTTTTCTAAATAGTTTTCTTGTGTTCTTTAAATCTGGAATGAATATAGAAAAAAAAAAACATTGTATCATGTGGGAATTGAACTCATGAAGTTCGGGACGGAAGGCGGACGCGCTACCCAGTGACCTATCTAGGCATGTTGTTATTGTGTGGTCAACTTCTCGTTTAAAAGTGCTTGCCTACGCGTGCCAAACAAAACCTTTTTCCGTGCCTCTCTACCTCACTCAGAAGTGTCTCCAGTTCACAGTCCGTGAAGTTCCTCTTTTTTCCACGTTTCGACATGATTTGCAATAGAGCAATGACGACATTCCTCTCGTGCAGGGCATATTTAAATGAATTTGCATATTTATATGGAGGCGTGTCAAAGGCGGAGTCGGCCACTCTGTCATGTGCGCTCAATTCCACGTTGATTGTGATGTACAAAAGGAATGTGCGTGGATTCCGGCGTACGCACAGTTTGATACATCTGGATTTTTTTGTGCGTACGCCGTTTTCTGGATTTGACCGTATGTCACTTTTCATTAAGAAGTCCACGCAAGTCTTTGTACATGAGGCCCCAGATGTTCATGTTTTTAACTCAAGCTTGTGTACAAAAGTTGAGCTGAAGTCAAACCTGTTAAATATCAGACAATATAAACTTTTATATTCACCAGATGTCTGCTATATCAATCAATCACCTTTATTTTTCCAGGTAGAGTCCGTTGAGATGGAGATCTCTTTTACAAGGGTGACCTGGTCAAGTGGTCAGCAGCACACGTCACATGGTAATTGACAATAAGCATTTGCATTTACCAAAAAAGATGGTTTTATGAACCTGTTTGTAGCAGCCCTGAAACATTTTTCTTCCACTGTACAGGAGGACATGGCATGAGGTGATGCAGCCTGGATGTTTCTGAGAAGTGGAATTGGTCGCCACCGCACAACCCACATACTACGGTACCCAAATACTGTAATAATACCAGTGGTGGAGAAAGTACTCAAACACTGTACTTAAGTAAAAGTACAAATAAACAGACAAAAATTTACTCTAGTAAAAGTAGAAGTACCATATTAATATTTTTACTTAAGTAAAAGTAAATAAGTACTTGCTTTTAAAAATACTTAAAGTATTAAAGTAAAAGTACTTGCTGAATGTATTAACTAATGCAATGGTCTACAATACCATTAAGTGTGCGTACTGTATGCATATTTTCTGTAATACATTAATAGTGTTGAGCCATTTTAATGAACAATGCTGCAGATAATGCATGTTTTTATTGTGTTTACTCTGTGACACAGTTCACACTTGGACTTTTGATTCTGTGTGTCAGAATTTCAGTGATGAGTTAAATACAATTAAGCAAAATAAGAAAGAGGAATGATTATACCTTTGAAAGTTTTTATTTAACACAAAATAAAACCAATGTGTCATTTTAACTGCAGTAAACACATTTAAGTAAAAGTTGTCTGTTTGAAAAAAGGAGCATTAGACACAACTAACAAAGGAATAGATCACTTCAACTCGTTTGTCATCAACTCTAGTTAAAATATTGTCTAGTCAATCTTGTAATGGATCAACAATGAACAATACTTTAACTTCCTGACAACATTTTCAAAACTTGGACCTGAGTGTCGAGACATTTGGAGAAATCTCTTGTCTCCTAACATCCCATGAACTGACACATTTTAATATTGCAGCAAGAATTTCTTGTTCAAGTTCAGAAGAAGTTGGTTTTCAAAGTTTTTGAGTCCATGTCTGGCTCTTTAGGGAGAGAGAATCTGTCCTGCTGTACTGAACAGTCTTTCAATAGTCTTTCAATAATAGTCTTTCACTTTTGTGTTGTTGTTATTTCTTCACAGCTCACATCGTGGACTTTCCTCATGGATGGACGTGTGTCCACTCTGTCCTGCCTCTGTCGTCCAGGACATCAGTCCTGCCTGTCTCTGGTGTCCTTCCATCTGCCTCCATCCATCACCTGTGTCAACACCTTCTGCATGTATGACTGCTGCAAAAACAAACAAAAAAACACCTGTTCTGATGGACAGAACTGCTCACATCAGGACCACACCACTGAGCCCACACCTGGCCTAAAATGCTCCCATCATTCATGGTTGAGCACTGGCTAAGCAGTTCCATCTGATCCAGGTTTGAACTTGAGAAAAACATCAGTGTCTACCTACACTTCAGTCAAAGTAAGGACATTTTGTTTCCTTGTTTCCTTTTTCTGCTGCTTCTAGCTTTTTTTAGAGTTCATGGACTTTTTCATGCACATGGACTGCACACAAACACAAACACCACATGGACTGCACACAAACACCACATGGACTGCACTGGTTTCAAAAACATGATGGTTGCATGGATGTGATTTTCGGCTGATTTGGTGCTGATTCATGTCAATAAGCTGGTGCTGCTGCTGCTGCTGGATGGATGGATGGATGGATGGATGGATGGATGGATGAATGGATGGGAGTTCCTGCTGATTTGCTGGATTTTGATGTTAACAGCTCCTGCTCAAAGAGAAGTGTTCATGTTTCATGGTTGAACTCATTTGCAGATTATGGCTGAGAACTGTTCAGGAAGAGATTTGTACTGTACAGTATTTTGTATGCTTTGTCTGTGCTGGAAAAAACATTACAGTACTGTACCTGTACAGTACATGCTGTACTGGTTTTGTGTGTTTATGGATGAATGTGTGGTATAATGTGTTATGTAAGTGTTTGTAAATAAAGTTCTGTGCATGTTTATGGCACAGGATGTCCGCTTGTTCAGTCTCATGCCGTTAAATGTGTGTGCGTCGCTCCGTTAACGGTATAGCCGCGACCTACGTCAGAAATGCGGACCTACGACAGGCACGTGTTTTTGGTCCGCGAGATACGGCAGAATCGACCTAAGTCACACTCGTAGGTCCGGATCCCTGACGTAACTCGAGGATTCCCTGTATAGCCCCCCCTGGTGAAAATGTCACGAGCCGCCACTGGTTAGGGGCCAAAAACTCCGCCCCTTCTGTTCTCTGATTGGTCTGGTCAAAAATCTACCGGAGAAATCCTTGTCTATGGGAGAAGTCTCAGACCCAGCAGTGAAGGGAAAATAGAATTGAGCGGAGCTGCATAGGAATGGCGAGGGCCAGGCTACCTTTAAGGAGGAAAAATCCAAATATTCCACGTAGAATGTATTACCAGCCGCAGAGGGATGAATTGATGCTCAGTGCTAATTGCTGCTATGAATAAACAGAGCAAAGTTTGTCCATTTGTGTTTCTTAGCGACCAGTTGTATTGTTTCTTTTCATACTCACACATGCACATAAAAACATACTTGGATTACAGATCGAGAGAGACACAAATTTTTATTTTAAGCCAGCAATTATTGAGCACCTTTCCACTCACGCTGCGCAAAACAGCACTTTTATTGTTGGTTTGTGATCATTGTAGTAAAAGATAATCATGGAAATGAAGCGTGTGTTTTAGCAGTTCTTGAACCACTGTTAACCACTGTTAACTGTTTAACCACTGTTGTGTTGAGCAGAGTTTATACTGTTTAATAGCTGCTGTGTTTGTGCCTGCATATGCAAATGTTATTTTTCTTCTTTTGGATTCACTGTTCACCAGTTTTTCTTTTGTGTACAATTCAAATGCCTGCCATTTAAATTAAAATCCACAGTCTGTGCAAAACTTTATTTATCATCGGAGTTGTGACATTGTCTTTAAATAGAGTATGGGAGATATAAATATATTTACATATTTCAGTGGAACGGTTATATGCTACGTTGTGTAGATAGCTCTTTGCTGGTTTGGCATTACATGGTCTGGACTGTCCCTTTAAGTTGCTTCAGTTTTGTTGAGAAATAGTTCTCAACACAGGCAGGAGGTAGATAAATGTGAGAAATGCATGGTCTGATGAATCTCACACCCACTTGTACATGTCTGTGTTGGAGGGATAATTAAAGTTTTGACGATTGGGTTTTTAGTTTAGTTTAGTTTTTTACTATTTGGGGGGTTGGGGTAGTGTTTAGGGTCTAGGAACTATTGCAAGCTTTGTTTCATCAAAACTAAACCCCAAAATCTCTGTTTTAACACCAGCTGTCTGCTCCTCAGATAAATCATATTATATTATTATTTGTATATATGAATGTTTATGTTCAGTGCCCTGAAATAACTTCTGTTGTGACTTGGCGCTGTATAAATAAACTGAATTGAACTGAACTAAATTAAATGATGCTTTATGTAGAGTAAGCCTACTAGGATTAGTAGTTTTGGTTTTATACATATTCGCAAGGTCTTTAACATCATTTTACAGTTATTCAAGTAGTTTGAAATAATTTACATATGATTGTGGTACAAAGATGCGAACTAGCATGGATATAAAGCAGGAAGAATGACTCGCCGGTGTCTCATATGAGGTATTGTATGCAGTGTTGGGTGTAACGCGTTACTTAGTACACGTTACAGTAATGACATTACATTTTTCAGTAACGTGGTAGTGTAACGCACTACTGTGAAAATGCCTGTAATATATTACAGTTACTAACAAAACCTTACATTCGTTACTTGCGTTACAATCAGGACCTTTCGGAGAATAGTTTTATTTATTTATTTTATTTTACCTTTCGGAGAATAGTTGTGGGACGAGGACGACGGAGCAGACCATAGACATTATATATAGATATCTATGGAGCAGACTGTCACGTGGGGAAAACAAAGACGTACGCGATGACGTCGGAACGTCATACGTCAACGTACATAGACATATAAAGGTACATAGACATACGGCGATGTCATTTTATGGATGGAAGTATTCATATTATTTTTCTTTTGTCACGAGAAAGGACAAGAACATTACAGTAGTGTGCAAGCTATGTCTGGGCCACAACAAGACACTGTCTACTGCTGCGAACTCGACGTCAAATCTTTACAAGCATTTACAAAGACAACACGCTAATGCTAAGCTAGTTGCTAAAGAGCCGCAGAGGGATGGTGCAAGTTTGATGCCGCCACCGTTTAAGCAGGCTCGGCTTGAATTTCACCGCCAGGCAACCACTACAAAGGCTGAGGTAAACAAACTTGTAAACAAACATTTCAGATGTTTTATTTTTTATTTTGTTTTATTTTTTTAAAACAGAAGTTTTACATTTTGATATTGTCATACCTTTTGAATGGCACGTTTACATATGCATTGTGCTTGTTATGTAGCACTGCTGTTTTACTTTTTCATCAAAAATGAGTGTCAAAAAGATCTCTAATATCATTATTGAAAGATAAAAATTAATACAGGTTAAATCTCAGGTATTAGAGTAATCCGAAAGTAATGTAACTAAGTTACTTTCAGAACTGAGTAACTAAGTAGTGTAATATGTTACTTTTTTTAAAGTAACTAGTAATGTGTAACTAATTACTTATTTTGGGTAACTACCCCAACACTGATTGTATGTAAACTGTTCATGTTTAAACCTCCACCCATTTTCAACCATTTGTTAATAATCCTTCCATTTCTCCCTTTTCTGATTTTGTTCGTGTTTTGGACACCCACTGGTACAAAATCAATCAGCCCATATGTCCTCCACTACAGCTTCCTCTTTATCTCCATTCATTTCCACCTTCTGTTTATCTGTTGGCTGTAGATTATTCCTCTAATGATCTTATCATTAGCTTTCATGCTAAGCATACCCTCAAACTGTTTTCATCTCTGTGCAGCTGCTCCTCATTTTCTTTTCCCTTTTTTTCCCCAAAAAAGCAAGAATTATTTATTTATTATAAAATACAGGATCATGCTTAAATTAACAAAAAGTAAATTTACACCATCTTATCAAAAGTTAATTACTGGTATTTAAATATTACAGAGTACAAAGTCAGGGCATATGATAATCGTACAGTTAGTGTACATGCACACAATGTGATTACAAAAATAGCTGTAGGTCCTCACGTCTAAAATATATTTTAATAAATGCCTTAGGATTGAGAAAGCTCAGTTTGTACTGTACGTTTGTTGTTTTCCTTGAAATACTATTTGACCATAACATCTGTTTTATTTTACTTTGTTGTTAGTGTTAGCTTTTTGTCTTATTTATTTATTTTGTATTTGTTTATCTGTGGGGGGAAATGCAATGCATCTGAATAGTTTCATTTACCCCCTAATTTGTTTTTCATTCAACTTTTTATATAACACTACGATTTATAAAGACTTTTAATTTGTTTAAAACACAATCATCAATATCATTCTGAAGGATTTGCAGTCCTTAGCAGCATAGGACCAAATCAAGCCTCGTAATCATTGATGCGCACTGCTGTGGTTCATCTGAAACTAAGTAAAGATTCAAATGCTGAGACGATCTGCTCCCGTCCCTGTGTCAACCTGCACCGTATCAGCCACCTGCTGTGCTAATGAACAGCATGAATACATTTTGAATGTGTCACTGAGAAAAAGTCCAAATTTGCTGAGTCAGAACAGAGCATGCACACATGGGGCAAAAGAGGAAACGAGAGACAGGTGAAGTGAAGACATAATGACACCAACACTAGTACAGTCTGCAGTTATTTCCTGTGCCATTAAGTTATAATCCTTCAGTCACATGCTGGTGGTTTGTGGTGGAGCATGACGAGACTGGTTTAAGAATCGGATCCTCCAAGTTTGTGGCCATGATACTGAAACAACAGCATGGATCCCTGCTCTACGTGAGGAGTTAGGCGAACATTTAATTCAGGGAGGTAGACGCAGACTGACAGATGGATTAATGCAGTGTCTGCAAATAGATTACAAGGCTGTTATAATAAAGACCAGAGCTAAGCCTAAAAAAAAAAGTTTGTTTCAGGGATTTTCTAAGGTAAATTTTCAGTCTTACTTTCACCTTGGTTTAGAATTTGTGACTGAAAGCTAAGATTCTGATTCCAAATTGTAAGGACTTTTGGCTCAACATCTCTTTATCCATCAGCAAGAGATGTGTTGTTAATTATGCATAGTTTAAAGTCACTAAAACAGGAAGTGACACAAAATAATAAAGGAAATTTGCATTTGCAGTCATTTAAAACACCAACAGGAGCTTAACTTGGCTATATTCAAAAGTGGGTCTGCAGAAACAAAACCTGAAAGTATGCACCATAACTCATGTTCCCTGAAGGAAGGGAACGAGGTGCAACATTTGCTATGGGAATTGCGCCCCCGCACGATTACCTGAAGGAATACACTCACGCCTTTACGGCAAGGGCGTCAGCGTTGCGCCAGAGGCCCCGCCCTCTGGGTACTTAAGCCGCTGACGCCCATCCAACTTTCTCCAAAATGCACTTCACCGAGCTTTCAGCATTGAAAAGGGCCAGATATGTTGCACCTCGTTCCCTTCCTTCAGGGAACATGAGTTATGGTGCATAACTTTCAGTTCCCTTTCAGTCATGTCTCTCGGTGCAACATATGCTATGGGAACGTAATTCATTCACGCCCTTGAAATGCTCAGTAAAATGCATGCTAGTGTGAACGTCTGCCCTTGATCAGCAGGCATCTCAAGGCTACTTTCTACTGTGTGTTAGAAAGGACAGCCTGAGTGACATCACACGCAGTAACATCCAAACTGTAATGCTTTGCAAAAGTGTTTATTGAGCTCCAGTTCGCCGCAGCACAAATGTCTGCAACTGGTACACCCTTGAACAGTGACCACGAAGTGGCCAAGCCCCGAGTAGAGTGAGCGTGCACTCCAGAGGGCACCTGTTGACCTTTGCTACTGTACGCCCTTTTAATGGCCTCAGTCACCCAGTGTGAGAGGCGCTGCTTTGATAGGGCCTTTCCGGTAGCAGGTGCTGCAAAGCACACAAACAGTTGATTTGTTTTTCTCCATTCGGCTGTTCTCTGCATGTAAGTGCTTAAAGCTCTCACGGGGCAGAGAGCCTTCAGCCTTTCCTGTTCCTGAGTGAGGACAGGAGCAGGTGGAAAAGAGGAGAGATCAAAGTCCAGACTTCTAGGGTTTAAAGTCAAGACCTTGGGAATTTATGTGGGATTAGGCCTTAAGGTGACCTTTGACCTATCAGGGGCGAATCTGGTACACATAGGATGTACAGTCAAGGCATGGAGATCACCCACGTGTTTCGCCGAGCAAAAGGCCAGGCGAAGAGATAGGTTTTATAAGATAATAAACCTATCTTAATCTTGCTCAGTGGCTCGAATGGGGGATCACAGAGAGCCCCCAAGACCAGACTAAGATCCCAACAAGGGGTCAGGATCCTGCTGGGGGTCTCATTCTTAGCACGCCCCTCATAAATCTTATTATGATTGGATACGTGCCAGGCATCCTGTTTCCCCAGCCTTTGTGGCAGGCTGAAATTGCTGATAGGAACACCTTAATTGTTGAGAAAGAACGACCCTTTTCCAGTAGGTCCTGAAGAAAAGCCAGGAGCTGAGCTAGGTCACATGAATAAGAAATAATATTTCTTTCTGTGCACCAAGCTTCAAAAATATGCCATTTCTGTGCGTAAAGAGACTGTGTTGGCACAGCTCGTGCATTCTGGATGTTTTTTACCACATTTTCTGGCAGGCCTGATGCCACCAGCTTGTTCCTTTCTGCCACCAAGCTGAAATTTTCCACAGCTCCCAGCCTAAGCAGCGAGACTGCTCCTTCTGGTGACGTAGTGTGTCCCTGAAGAGGAGCAGTTGGTGGAACCAGTTCTCCTCCAAGGGCCCTGGATTCTGTAATCCCCTGAGGGTCAACCATGTTAGGGAGAGGGCCTTTTTGCAGATGTGCTACCATACTAGACTGGTTGAGAGTGTCCGAGGGCAGAGGCAATGCGTTGTCATTATTAGACAAGAGTGGAACAGAATGTCTGTTTTTCCTCTTGTTGTTGGGGTCATGGGACTGAGGAGCTGCGAGTTTTGTAAGCAAGCAGATCTCTTGACCCCAACCTGTTCCTTGGTTGGGTCTAGTTTACTGGTTTCCGGCCTTAACAGGGCGTTGAAGCCAGACAAACTGCCCAGGGTCTGTGTTTCCCCCGGTGGGGGGATATTGTTTAAGAGCAGAACTGAACCAGTACAGTGAGTATGTTCAAGTGCTGCAGGATCACTGCTTGAACATTCCGTGTCACCCATCATTGATAAGGGGACAGCTGCAGCATGAGAACGTGGAGATGGTCCTTTGTGCTTGGTAGACTTTAAATTGGTTGGTGACAAAGAGCTCAGTTCCCTTCGATTAAGAGTAAGAGGAATCTGATTCAGCCCTGGTTTGTTTACACACACAGCAGTTTGATCACAATCGCCTTTGTGAACGTGAGAAGCTTGTGGTGGCCTGTGGGCTTCTGCCGTGGCACCCCCAGGCCCTTACTGGGAGCCGTTGAATGGGTGTCCAGGAAAATGGGTCGTCAGATTTTGTCGGCGCGCATCCCTGAGGCGCGGACATGTCACGTGTCTGCCTGGTTTGTGTATTGTCCGACCCGTGGCTCACAACGGAGCGGGGACTGGAGCACGTGACCCCCCCTCACCTGTCTCTGTGAGGGGTATGGGGCCTGCTTGCAGACGCCTCTGTGCCTATCTGCTACGGACGGAACAGAGGCACCCTGCTGGGCTTATTGATTAGGCTAACACCCCGTGAGCCGTGAGGGAGGGGGGGGATGGCCCCCTCCCTTTATGTCGGCTGGCAAGCCAGAGGGACCCGTTCTGCTGAAGTTATTGTGTTTGTTGTTGTTTTATTTTTATTTATTTTTGAGTCAATAAAACAGAGAGGGTCTGTTTTTTTAGCTTTATTCGTGCTTAAGTGTAATGACATATTTGACTTTATGTCACTCACAGCAGGAAAAACATGATTTGTGCATGCAACAGAGTTACCAGCTTTTTGTACCGTGCTACAAATCAAGTCTGGACATGAAAAGATCATTCCCCGTACCGCGTGGGCGGGTGATCGTGTAAAATCAAGACGTGGACCTGGTTCATCAGGCACGCTTTTGTCTGGTGTCCCGGTTCACCGAGGAGGCCCTGTGTCTGACCGCCTGGCGAGGGACAAACCTGTTTTTGCTCCAAGCATGTTCGGTTCGAGGTGGGCCCGGCGGTTGATTCTGCCGGTGCTCGTCCTCGTACGCCGGTCGCTTTTGCGGTGGGGCCCGTGTTGCTGAGCGGTGTCGAGGCTACGCAGGTCTGCCCCCAGCAGACTCCCTGGGGGGGGGGGGAAGGTTCTCCTGGGAATGCCCACCCGGAGAGCTTCAGCCTGTTTGCGCCTCTGGTCCAGCTTGGTCTGAATTCGATCCAGAGCTTTCCCAAACAATCCCGCCGGTTCTATCGAGTGGTGGAGAAAAGGCACCTTTTGTCCCTCGGGAGGTCAGTTAAAGTCATCCACAGATGGCGTATCGCAATGACAACTTCGGCCATGCCTCTGCCTTGAGCAACAGCAGCTGTTCCCATCATGCGGAGCACAAAGTCTGTTGCCCTGCGGGCTTCATCCAGCAAGTCAGTGGCAGCTTGTTTGTCCATTGTTACCTGGAGCTTTTGCAGTTTTTCAGCCAGGTAAGCCTGCATCAACGCGGACGTGTTCATCGCGCGCGCCGCGAGTCCCTGAGCTCTGTAGCATTTCTCGAGCAGAGAAGCTGAAGCTCGACAGGCTTTGCTGGGGAGAGTTGGTTTTGTCCCGGATGACTTGGGAGCCAGGTGAGACGCCAGCGTGTCCTCAATTTGAGGCACGTTGGCTATTCCCACCTCATCCATCCCGTCCACGTCGAGAAACTGCGAGAGTGGTAACAGCATGGGAGCTCGGGGCTGAGCCCAGGTGCGAGTCAGCTCTGTGAGGAAGTCCGGGAACACGGGCATCCTTTGCCTCGTGGCGGCCTGCTGCTTTGAGTAAAAATAGTTTCCTGCCAGCCTCGTGACCTGTTGACGAGGCGGAGGTTCTGGCCATGGGATGTGCAACGCGTCCGCTGCTCTGTGACACAGGTCGAACAGAGCAGGGATGGAAAAGTCAGTTTCCGGGAGCACAGGTACCAGGGTGCGGGAGAGATCTTCTCCCTGTTCCTCGTATTCGACGTCTGCATCCTCCACGGAAAATTCGCCTGAGGCTGAAATCGAGATCTCGTCCTCGTTCATCATGCCTCGAGTGTCGAATTCGACTGTTAAGTCCACCATGAGAGCCAGCACGTCAGGGCTGTCACCCCATTCGACTCGTATGCTGTCATCCACAGCCATGTTCTCGAGCTCCGGCGCGGGAGTGAGGGGCTCGGTGGTGTCTGGGTCCGCTGGCGCTGCAATGGCGCCCATGGCCTTGGCGACGAAGTCCGCCCGGTGCCTTCTCACCACCTCCAGCATCTGGCTGCAGTGTGGGCAAGAGTCGGGCACATCCAGTGCCATTTTTGCATGTAACATCCCCAAGCAGACGGGACAGGCCTCGTGGGTGTCAATCGTTGCAAGGGAGAAACCGCATCCGCTAGGACAGGCGTGCGAGGTTGGGCTCGCCGTCCTGCTGGTTTTTCTTGGAAGTCTTGTCTTTCGCTTTCCTTTCTCCGGAGGCATGTCCGAGTTAAGGCAGGCGAGTCCTTCCAGAATCCTTTTCCTTTTATTTTGAGACGTCTCCTCCGTCGTGTCGCTTTCGCTGGCTAGCCCGCTACGAATTAGCAGGGGTAGCGGTGTGACGCAGTTAGCGCCGTCGAGCGAAACAATCTGCGGAGAGAGGAGAAGAAAAAACTTCGGGGTTAAGATAAAATGTGCCAGACTAGCTTTCGCTAGCCCAGCAGTACGTAGGAACAATTCTCCATACGCTCTGTGTAGGAAGCAAGCTCACCTCTAGTTGAGCGATGAAGCAACAGAGAAGTTCCGCGAAGATAGGTAGTTCAGGTTTAAGCGAGGTGAAGGGCAAATAGAGGAAGTTGGATGGGCATCAGCGGCTTAAGTACCCAGAGGGCGGGGCCTCTGGCGCAACGCTGACGCCCTTGCCGTAAAGGCGTGAGTGTATTCCTTCAGGTAATCGCGCGGGGGCGCAATTCCCATAGCATATGTTGCACCGAGAGACATGACTGAAAGGGAACTGATCAAAGCATTCCTTTTATCACCATGTCAAGTGCAGCCCCCATAGCATATGCCTTCTCAGCACATCAGCCCCAAGACAACAATAGTGCTGCCCTAAATCCGAAACTAAACCTCATTCGAAACGTCAGATGAGGTACACATCTACAATAATAAAAAAAACTCTAGCGCTCTATTGCCACGGCTGAATGTGGCCATCAGATGAGCCCAGTGGAACTCAAACTGTTCTTTAATAAACTCCCAAAAGTGAGGAACTGGAAGATTTGAGGAGAATGGTGTATCTCTGCAAACAGACTCTGGTAATTACTGTAAAATGCGGTGCTCTCATTTCAAATGTATTTTTCTTCTTTCCCACAAGCGTAGAATATTGGTAATTTTAGCTCACTGTATTTTACAGAACAAAAACATAGAAAAGCACTAAAAACACTTGCTGTAGTTCCAGCATAACTACAGAGGAGTTGGACTCTGATTTTAAGTATGTCACTAAGTTTCTGGATATGCTGCTATACTGTAATGTGAAACATTTCAACTATGTTTCAGAGTTTTCATCTTGAGTTACATGAGGGATCGCAAGCTGAGTTCCTGAACCCCCTTATTCTTTGTAGATGTGATAATATGAGCAGAAGAAAGAGATGCACGGACACTGAGAAGGCAGGATTTATGTAACTGTGCCTCCGTGAACATGGGAATTAGTGAAACAATAAAACAGTGAATGTAAAGGAAACTAAAATGAAGCTCTAAGAGGAGGGGAACTGTGTTGGAGAACATTTGAAGGAAGGGTCCCCAGAGATTATGTCAGAAATAGTCCGAGTTTTTGCTGATTTCCTCTCACATCGAGAAGAAACGAGCTCCAGTTACACACACACACTCAAACACTGCTGGCTTTATTTAGAGGGAAATCTAACACAAACCACAATAATTAGACAGCTCCTTTCCTCTGACCTGCGGGAGCTTCCTCGTCTCTCCAGCTCTAACTGCTCTGAGTGCAAGCTGAGAGACGGATGATAAATATCTGGGGATCTGTGGCGCTCTTTGAAGACTGCAATATTGAGCTGCTGAGATTCTTGACTTGGAACAGAAGCCTGTCAGCATAAATAGGCTGCCAAGGGCTAATAAGGAAAACTTTGCTCAACTCTTAACCAGTGGTGGGATGTAACTAAGTACAAATACTTTGTTACTGTACGACCGTGTAAAGTGAAATTAAATGTGTGTTTTGAGTTTGTCACACAGCATAAATATGTGTTATTAATCACCCATATAAATCTGACTGATTTAAAACATTGTTTTCCTTATAAAATTAAGTCTCAAAAATAATGAAAAATCATAATTGTGCCCTGGTCTGAAACGCTGGGGGCGTGTCAGCGTGTGGGCGTGGTTTCAGCGCAGTACTGCCCCCGTGTCCTGCCCCCTGAAGATGTTTGCGAAGGCTGGCAGCCTAATTGGAGTTCTCCAGCCCTACTCATTTGAACATCCAGATAAAAATATAGGAAACCAAAGAGGTCAGTGAAAAGCAATTGTCAGCACTTGTCCACTCTGTTTGTCAGTGGCTGTGCGCGGGGACGGTGTGTCCACTCTGTTTGTCAGTGGCTGTGCGCGGGGGACGTGAGGTCCACCCTAGCCGTTTTCGCATTGGCCAGCCCTCAATGGCCCGGGCCGCCCCTGGTTTGCCCAGAGCCCGAACTGGCCCGCCCGCGTTCATTACGCATTATGTAGAGAGCAAGCCTTGAAGTGGGTGGGGTGTTCTCTTGAAGTGGGTGGGGTGTTCACTTGACGTGGGTGGAGTGTTCTTGTGTGCGCGCTTACAGTGTTTTAAGAGAGGACACCCCTAAAAAAAATTGTTAGCTGAATATATATATTAGTTTTTCTGAGTTTAATTTTTGTTAATAACTGATTACAAATCAGCTTATGTATCAGCTTATGTTAGAACGTAAATAGCACGAAGCGCGCACCCATTTCCGCCTTTCCGCGTGACCTGAATGTCATTAAAATATAACTAATATTGTCTAACTCTTGCGCGCAGCCAGGGTTTTAAAATATAACTAATAATCTCTAACTTCTACGTGCAGCTAGAATGTTAAGAGGATTGAATGGTATATAGGTAAAGGACACCTAAAAATCCAGTCTGCCGCTGTAGCTCAGAGCGTTCGCCAACTGCTATTAAGCTCTATTATCTTGACCGGGTGAAGCGGGTTCGCTTCCCACCTGGTATGAAGTAATTTTACTTTTTCCAAACAATTTCCTTTTTATTTACTCCAATAAAAAAAAGTAAAATTACTTCGTACCAGGTGGGAAGCGAACCCGCTTCACCCGGTCAAGATAAAAGAGCTTAATAGCAGTTGGCGAACGCTCTGAGCTACAGCGGCGGACTGGATTTTTAGGTGTCCACTTTACCTATATACCATTCAATCCTCTTAACATTCTAGCTGCACGTAGAAGTTAGAGATTATTAGTTATATTTTAAAACCCTGGCTGCGCGCAAGAGTTAGACAATATTAGTTATATTTTAATGACATTCAGGTCACGCGGAAAGGCGGAAATGGGTGCGCGCTTCGTGTTATTTACGTCCTAACATAAGCTGAATTGTAATCAGTCATTAACAAAAATTTAACTCAGAAACACTAATTCAGCTAACAATTATTTTAGGGGTTTCTGTAGTTAAATATTAATGAAATTCAGCCCTCGCGCTGAGGTTGTTTGAATGAGTCCCGCCCCTGCTGCAAACAACGAATCAAATGTGAGCAGTACATGACGTCAAACTGGGTCCGTGGGGCTCGGCCCGATAAGAACCACGGTGGAGATGGTTCCAGAACAAGGGCGGATCCCGGGCGGAAAAGGAAAATGCGAATACGCCGAACCCGGGTTAGAAGCAGGGTGGAACCGGGGAGAGCGGGGAGAGCTGGCCAATGCGAAAACGGCTCCTGTGTGTCAGTGGCTGCGCACGGGGGACATGAGGTCCACTCTGTGTGTCAGTGACTGCGCGCGGGGGACGGTGTGTCCACTCTGTGTGTCAGTGGCTGTGCGCGGGGGACGTGAGGTCCACTCTGTGTGTCAGTGGCTGTGCGCGGGGGACGTGAGGTCCACTCTGTGTGTCAGCTGCGCGCGGGGGACGTGAGGTCCACTCTGTGTGTCAGTGGCTGCGCGCGGGGGACTTGAGGTCCACTCTGTTTGTCAGTGGCTGTGCGCGGGGGACGGTGTGTCCACTCTGTGTGTCAGTGGCTGTGCGCGGGGGACATGAGGTCCACTCTGTGTGTCAGTGGCTGCGCGCGGGGGACGTGAGGTCCACTCTGTGTGTCCGCGGCTGACAGCAGCAGAGATCAAGTAAATAAAATAAATTAAATAAAGTCACCAAGCGGGTGCCCTGACCATTGCGACATCCAGGGAAGATGCAGGAACGAGGCATAATTGATTAGCTAGCTAACAATGAACAAAATATCTATGCTATTGCTATCTGATGCTATCTGCGATTCGCGAGTGAATGGCTCCACCGATGCGAAGAACTAATTTATACGGCTGGAGCTGCAGGGGGTGGGGCTTTAGACCGCGTGACGAAACGCGGTCACATTTAAACCACGCCTAAAAAATCCTGAAGCAGACATATCTTTAAACAAAGTTTGATCTATAACTCCAAAATTAATTGAGCTACAATTTTGAGACTACAATTATGACATTTATAATGTTTATTGAAGAAAATATTGAAATTCACTTTACACGGTCTTTAAGTATACTTTCATGTATCTGCACTTTGTAGAATTAAATGTGGGTACTTTTACTTTTACTCCACTACATTTTACATGAAGTATCTGTACTTTCTACTCACTACATTTCTATAATGTGTTGAGTTACAAGTTACATTCACGTTGCAGCTTTTTGATTTGTCATTAGTTTGAAATAACTGATGTAGAGAGAGGAGAGTTGGTCCATTAAATCACTGCAAAGTGGACAGGTAACATTAGACCCGCCTTCTAGAAGAGCTGGACCAATTACGTATATTCTAGTGTATATGTCATTGAGCTGGGAGCACCCTAGCACACCCAAAATGGATTCCACCATGGAGAGTCAGCCAGAAGATGCACAACACCCATGACCTTACAGAAAGATTATTGAAAGACTATTGAAATATTATTGAAAGACTATTGAAAGACTGTTCAGTACAGCAGGACAGATTCTCTCTCCCAAAAGAGCCAGCCTAAACTCAAAAAACTTTGAAAACCAACTTCTTCTGAACTTGAACAATAAATTCTTGCTGCAATATTAAAATGTGTCGGTTCATGGGATGTTAGGAGACAAGAGATGGCTTGACACTCGGGTCTTCGTTTCAAAAATGGTGTCAGGGAGTTAAAATATTGTTCATTATTGACCCATTACAAGGTTGACTAGACAGTATTTTAACGAGAGTTGATGACAAACTGCAGTTGAAATTATCAGATATTCCTTTGTTAGGTCTAATGCTCCTTTTTTCTGTCAGACAACTTTTACTTAAATGTTTTTACTGCAGTTAAAATGTCACATTGGTTTTGTTTTGTGTTAAATAAAAACTTTCAAAGGTATAATCATTCCTCCTTCTTATTTTGCTTAATGACATTTAACTCTGCATGTCATCCCTGAAATTCTGACGCACAGAATCACACGCCCAAGTGTGAACTGTGTCACAGAGTAAACACAATAAAAACATGTATTATCTGCAGTATTGTTCTTTAAAATGACTCAACACTTTCAAAGTATTACAGAAAATATACATACAGTAGGCAGACTTGATATTGTAGACATTGCATTAGGTAATACATTCAGCAAGTACTTTTACTTTAATACTTTAAGTATTTTTTAAAAACAATATTTACTTTTACTTAAGTAAAAACATTAATATGGTATTTCTACTTTTACTAGAGTAATTTTTGTCTGTTTATTTGTACTTTTACTTAAGTACAGTGTTTGAGTACTTTCTCCACCATTGCTCTTAACTGATATTGCAGCGAAGCCTATTCACAATATTCTTATTCATTATTACTGCAATTTAGTTATGTATCATGGTAAAACATGAATATATTACAGCCAGTCTTTTTAGAGAGTATTTTTTGACTACTGTGCTTTCAGCACATTACCTAAAAAGGTTAATCCAAGAAAAGGTTGATCACATGCTTGTGGATCTATAAATGTTTGGTATGGAGGGGGTGTTTTGTTTGTTGAAAGACCAATTTGTGGTGTTAAGAGTGACTACTGAATATACTGTAGCATGAAGATCCCCTGACTATGACCTCTGACCCGTGGACTGTCTTCTAGACTCACCATGAACTGTTTTATTTAAAGTTATTTTGACTTGAATATTATGTTTTTACACATACACTGTTCTTAGACTCAGTCAGCTACAGTCTGACGTTTACTCTTTTCCTTTATGCTTTTAAGAAAGAAGAAAACAAAATTCATGAATAAGTTTGTTTAGTTTGATAATGGCAGGTGTGAACATGAATAACGTTGATTATCGTTTGCAATCATTATAATGAAATCATGTGAAATATTTTATAATGTGTTTTAACATATTCTCTCTGTTCTGTTTATCAGAAAATAACTTTTCCCTGAGAGACAACTTTGTGTAATGAGCTGGAATCATTTATGTCTGAGGGGAGTCATAACATTTGAGAGATCCCCAAAACACTAGAGATGAGTTCAATGTTTCTTTGAGTGACACTTTTCAGTTTGTTTTCTCCATCCTGATGACTTCATCTGATGTCCGTCTCATTTATTCCTGAGCAAAGCAGTCACGGTCACTGTCACCTACCATGGGTTGTGCCTTCCTAGTCCTCTCCTCGTGGTGTATCCTGCTCTGATCAGCCAGCGCAACCCTGGAGAGATGAGTGAACTCATGACCTCAAACTGACCCGGTAAGGAGCTGAGACCTGGTGACATTGAGCAACTTTGGGTCTGGTTATTTTGGTTCTGCTGATGCAACGTGATAAAGCATTTCCTAGCTACAGAGATAATAAATTATGTGATATGATCACATTAAATAACATCTCTCAACCGAATTCCAAAGTAAACTTTTCATCCAATGGGTAAACTTTGTCTAAATTCTTGTGTGTAAAAAAAAGTCAAAATAATCCCTGCTCAAATAATTAATTTAACCTTGGATCAAAGAGAATTGATCCTTTCCTGATTAGTTATTTATATTGATCATTGTTTCAGCAATTACTTTACTTTATCAAACTAGTTCTTCTCCAGGTTGTCCATTATCATTTATGTTGTTCAATTTTGTTTATAGTTGTGTGGATGATTCTTATCTGGATTAATTATTTTGTAATAAAATTTAAAAGACAGATTCAGTACCCTCCTCATTTGCTGTATTCTGATAAGAATTCAGCTTCAGCTCTCGTGTCAGGTAATGGTGAATTCAGTGGTTGAATAACTTATTTGGTCAGCGACCTGACTTGGTGCTCCCAATTTTAACCAGGGCAAACAAATAATAGAAGTGTAGTAGAGAAGAAAATCATCACCCTTATTTTCCTCACTCACTCCTGCTACAACAAACATCACAGCTTCTGTTTTACACACAAGACAGCACAACGTGGAGGAGAACGATGTTCTATGTTTCTGTAGTAAAAGAGGAAACAGAAAGGTAGTAGATTTATTAAGCAGATTATTTGGTTGGAACAAGGAAAATGAGACAATTTGTTAACAAAAATATATATGTGGAGAATCATAGAAATCTCATGTTTAGTTGACGTAGCTACAGTAGCTTAAATAATTTCAAAAGCAAACATTGTCTGATTTTTTTATTAATTTGCTTTTGGTGCACGGTGGTGCAGTTGATGGAGCTGTCGCCTCTCCGCGAGAAGGTTGCTGGATCAAATCATGGCCAGGGGCCTTTCTGGATGGAGCGTGCATGTTCTTTCCATGCATGCATGGGTTTTTTCCAGGTACTCCAGTTTCCTCCCACAGACCAAAAACATGCATGTTAGTCTGATTGGTAACTCTAAATTGTCTGTAGGTGTGAGTGAGAGAGTGAATGGTTGTTTGTCTCATTTGTCTCTATGTGTCCCTGTGATGGACTGGAGACCTGTCCAGGGTGTCCCCTGCCTCTCGAACAGTGATGGCTGGACATGGGCACCAGTGACCCCCATGACCCAAAAAGGAAGAAGCAGGTAAAATATGATGGCTGGCTGGCTGGATGGATGGATGGATGGCTGGATGGATGGATGGATGGCTGGATGGATGGATGGATGGATGGATGGATGGATGGATGGATGGATGGATGGATGGTTTTGTGCATTCATTTGGAGGGGGTGTTAAATCAACAGCTGGAGTAGTGTAGCTGAGGCCTTAAAAACCTACAGGAGCAACAAATAAAGAAATAAATTGCAACAACAAAGTTATGAACACATCTGATTATAAAATGTAAAAAAGACATAAAATTTTAAGTAAGTCTTTGTGTTCAGTTTATTTTTAATAAGTCCATTGTTTTTTAGGGGAAAAAAATACTTGACATTTTTTTTTTTTTATTTATTTTGCTTTGTATCCAGCACTGACAATTAAAAAATCTGAAAAGTGTTGAACGTTTCCTTCAAGGACCGGGGATATAAATGTTTTCCTCTCAAACCTTGAATAAAAAAGCTCTGAAACCGAAAAATAGCAGAAGCTGCGAGGAGAGAGTGAAGGAGGTAAAGAGGAAAAAAGAGGAACTAAAGAAGTAGACTAAAATAAGACTATAGAAAACAGATGGAGAGAGGAGGCTAATGGGAACAATACAGTAATATGTGGAGGCGGAAGAATGACGGCGATCAGTTTAAAAGCAAAGGAGAGTTTTATTAAAGCTAAATTAGATATCAAAACACATTACACTGCCTCTTTCATCTTTGCCTCTCAAATTATTACTGTCGTCTTATTTCCCTGATTGCATAATTGAATGCAGTGAAAACCATTTCAGGGCTCCTTTTATTGTAAGGGTCATAATAAGGAATATCTTCTCAACAAATTATTTCTCCCGTCCACCTTAACGCCCATAACAAACTCATAAGCAGAAGCAGCTCATAAATAAAATCCTCTTAATAGCCTCACTCAATCATCCAAGTCCAAATTGTAGCGCTGGCATCGCTTCGTTGTCAGATTGACGGCAGAACCAGGCGGGATTGTTTTTCCCACCAGCTGTTGAATTATTCAAACCAAGAACTCTGGGGAGACTCCTGCCCCGCCAGCCAGATACAAATGAGGAAACCTGCAGCCTGCCAGGGAAGAGCGGGATCGTCACAAAATTCCTAACAAGCAGCAGCACAAAGTGTGAGGTCAGGATCCTGATAAAATTAGCACACGTTTTTTTAATTATCGTATTTTCCTGTGTATAGGTCGCACCTTTTTATGGTTTTTTTCAAGGCCTGCGACCTATACTCAGGTGCAACCTATATATGGCTTGTTATCACTTTCGGCAAAACAAATTTTTAAATCCAGCTCATTTCACAATTATGTTCATTTATTAAGGAAAAGTTCAGCTCAGACATATATTTGCTATAATTTTTATCAAACATAATTGTTTTTAAGTGTTAATCTTCTTAGAAGCCTTGCTGTGCGCTCCTGTGGCAGACATTTGCAGCAGAGCTAAACGTAGATGCGACCTATACACCGGTGCGACCTATCTAGGGATTTTTCCAATCTATTGTTGATAATTGGACAATGCGACCTATACACAGGTGCAACCTATACACCAGAAAATACTGTAGTTATTTTCAAATCTGTCTGACACAATTAGTTGTTTGTCTTTCCATCTTCAACAGGTATCAGACTGTATTTTGCATGAGGAGACATCTTTTGAAGCACCTTGCCAATTAGAGTGAAAAGTTTTTCAATTTTCTGCTTTTCCTGTTCTTAAAGTAGGGATTATGGAGATGAAATGAAAATTACCTCATATTTTAAAAATGGATATCCTGGGAGAAACCGAAACAAAGTTTCAAAACTGCATCCCAAGTAGCTCATTGTTAAAATGTATATCAGCAAAGTGGGTCGCTGAAGAGCGAGAATTTTAATGTCAGCTTTCCACCTCCGCTTGCCTCTGGGAGCTTCTCTTTTAGCTAATGAGCTCCTGGAGGTTTCTCAAAAACTGTAGATCATTCTGTGGCGCAAACAACGCGCAGCAGTCACGGCTTAACGCCACATCTACGCAAATGTTTGTGCGTCTGCGAGGCCGCACTTCAGCTCATACGCACTTTCATCTAAATGCTAATGTTTACAAGCCAAAGGTTCAGAAGGTGTAATTCACCGAATTTACAGCCGCCGCTGTATTCAGCTGCTTTTGCATTCACGTTGCGCAAGCTCAGCTGAGGCTGATGTAGATTTTATAGTTGTGTTTGGCAATCATAAACCAAGGAAGTGAACAAATCCAAAGTTTGACCTAACAGACGCTGCACTGCGTGGCTGGTTTCTGTTGGTAATTCTGGGAGTTTTTAAATGTGTTGTGAAGGGTAACCATGCAAAGAGTTCAAAAAAGGCGTTCAATACAGAATCAACTGGACTTTATTTGTTGCAGAAAACGTTTCGACTTCTGTCCAGAAGTCTTTTTCAATTCTGAATGAAAAAGAATTCTGGACAGAAGTCAAAACGTTTTCTGCAACAAATAAAGTCCAGTTGATTCTGTATTGAACGCCTTTTTTGATTTTATCATGTCCTGGACGACTGAGAATCTTCACCAGCACATGCAAAGAGTTGTTTACATCCAGAGGCAGTTGGGTGAGCCCGACACAAAGCCCAACTAATGTCGGCACAGAGACACCGAACCTCTGAGGAGTTAAAGTCAGGAGTAAAGCGAGGGCAGGGAGAGGGAAGTTTAAACCATTTCTTCCCTTGTTATGAGGATTGTAAGCATTGAACACAAAAAAACAACACAAATGTGAAAATTTGTATGTATTTCACCAAGACATGCCTGCAAAAAAAAAGAAGCTAATTTGCCTTTTCGGCATTTCAGGGAGACAAATGCAGCGCAGAGAGGAGCAAGTAAGAGAGAAGGAGGTGTGTTAACATGATGGAGACCTGGATGAAATTGTGTTTTTCTACAGCTTCAGCTCTCTATGCTCAGCATTCTCCTCTACTGCCACTCTCACAGGTCTCACACTGGTTTGGACTCATGTTTTCCCAGTTACACTTGTACGTTACACTTGTGCAATGTGTCATGTGGAGTACCGCAAGGTTCAGTTCTTGGGCCTAAGCTGTTC
>JBBPBX010005768.1:15693-33099 GCA_038048925.1 Garcialebias charrua | reverse complement strand
GGCCGTAGAGAACTCCGTTACCCATCATCCACGCAAACGCTTTGGGGACGTTGCGAAGTTTGGCCGTGTAGAAGGTGATCTCGCTGTACCCCATGTTGGCTGGGAACTCCTGGAAGCTGGGAAGCAGGTCCTGGTTCTGACTGAAGATGGAGCTAAAGCCTTGCTGCTCCGAGCCCTCGGCCACCTTCCCCACAAACTGGAACAGGCGTTTACGGGTGGTGGCGACGATGAAGTACTTGTTTTCCGGGCCGCGCTCAACCTCCAAGCAGCAGATGGGTGCAGGCTTGCCGTCTTCTTCCAGGGAATGAATCTACCACAGGAAAATACATTTTTTTACTTAAGATACATGAAAAAAGAATAGATTAATTTAGGGCTGAACAATTAATTGCATTTGCAATAATATCGCAATATGATCAAATGAGATTTTCTAATCGCGAAGGCTGCAATTTGACTGGTCACGTGACACAAATCTTTATCAACACTTTAAAAAAAAAAAAAGACATTTACGATGGTTGCATGGCTAGAATGACAACAACCAGTGCTTCAACTTCAAGTAAGCAAAGTATCAGCCGACAGGGATCACTGACCGAACTGTTTGAACTTCAAACAGTAATTTTTTTTATATTTATTTATTAACTGTCATGTGAAGTTCAGACAGTAGTTAGGAAGTTCACTTAACATGTTTACTATTATGTTTATGAAACAAGAAAAAATAGAAATGGTGAAAAGAAAAGGCATAGATTTGTTTGCTTTATGCTTTAAAGCTTCAGTATGTAGCTTTTTTTATGAACATATTTCTTCACTCTGTCACTACCTCCTGACAGACTGATGTTAGCCAGGTAATCTCTGAAAAAAAAATTTAAAAAAAATTGTCCCCTTGCTTCTCCAGGTGGTAAATAAGCATTTCTAAAAAGAAAAGGTGACACGCCATTTTCCAGCCAATAAAAACAGAGCTTGAATTTGAATCAGCCAATAAAAACAGAGCTTGAATTTGAATTTCCACAGACCATGGGAGAGCAGAGCCATATATGGCTCTGAGGGGGAGGGATCAGAATGCTTTGCCTGTTGAAATGTTTTCTAAGTTCTGCAGTTCTACAGAAACTGCAGACTGAACCTTTAAATAAATCTGACATTGTTTATTATGAAACAGATTGATTTATTGCTACTGGTTGTTGAAAAATACTTGAGAAGATATAAAAACAATAATCGTGTTTTAAATCGCAATTGCAATTTATAGTAAAAAAAAAATTGCACTTGTGTAGTATGACTTGTATATGTTTGTGTCGGACCTGTCTGAAGTACTGGTCCGGGTTCGTGTTGAACAGGCTGCCCTCGCTCGCTGAGATCTCAGCCTCAAAGATGACGCCCTGACTGGTGCCCACCAGGATGGGTCCTGTGCTGGTCTCGTTGCCCAGCAGCTTGTTCCAGCCCACGCTCTCGATGAGGTGGCCCCGCCACCGGGACAGACTGCGCACCTTCTGGGTGTTCCTGTTGAGGTACAGACACTCACTGGTGCTCAGGCTGATCAGCAGGTGGGAGCCTGCAGCAGGAAAACATGGAGGAGGACAAAGATGTTGTTTACTTTAAATGAGGGATAATCATGACACTATGACAGGAACAAAAAAAAAGGAAGCAGAAACGTTGTGTGAGCAGACGGAAAGTTTGAGGCTAAGCTAAAACCGTAATACTGTATAAATAAAACTCACTGAGTTAGAGCAATTACTGTGTTTGCTAAGGTGATGGCGGCCATCTTGAATTGCATCAACGCCGAAAGTCAAAGCGCTGTAGATGCACATCAAACGTTTACTTTTCTAAGAGTTTCGTATAGAAATTTCCAATGAGTCATGAGATATTTTGCTAACAGACAAACAAGGTTGACTCCAGCTGTTATGGGGGGCAAATTTTAGGCAAAGATCTTGCGCCAAGTGTAGCGCTCAGAGCGCACTTTGGCGGATGATTCTCAACTACTTCCACACAGTTTTAACTCACTATCTGTTCAATTAAACGAGCTTCAGACATTTTTGTGTTTCTAAAATCAATTAGCTAAGGAAGCCATCTTGAATCCAGTTGACTTCAAAAGCTAATCACTGATTCTAATCCAATGACTACTTCTCACCCAGAGTTTCTCTGAAATCCATCTACTCGTTCATAAGCTATTTTGCTAACACGACAGACAAACAAAAAACACACAGACTTGGACACAAACAGTAGGGCTGGGCCATAGCAAATCGTTCCCGGTAATACCGATAAAAAAAAGATTGCCCGGGCAAAAAAGTTATATCATGATATGCTAATTTCATGACGTAATACGTCAGGACGCCCCGCCCCCTTAACAACCGAGCATTTCAAACGACCAAACCGAACTGCGCACCCCCCCTCCACCAGTCTGTACTGGTGTAATGCTAGCTAAAATGCTAAAAACAAACAACGCGCGTCTCAGCTTCTCTCCATTCAGCACTAAACTGCAGGTACAGACGGCTCAAATGTCTCCCCCTCTTCCCACCCCGCTCTGAGCAGCCGGTGCTGCGTCTCACTCACTCTAAACTGTCAGTACAAACACGCGCAGCTCAATTGTCTCGAGTTCCACAGTCGGTCCACGGACCAAGAGGCAGGTGATCAGAGACAGATCAGTCAGAAAATGAATCAAAAAAATGAATAATTCCTACATGAACAGATGAAGCTGAAACACCAACAAGCTTCAGGGTCAGCTGATCACCTTGTTACAAGTTCTGGAAGTTCTAGCTCATTTAAAGGCAACACATATTTTTTGTTGTAGGTTTCATTTATGCTCAACAGATCTTAAGATTCATTTTATTTAGTTGTTTTAGGAAACTACACCTGCACTTTAGTTTTTGTGGTGGATTTTGTCGATCTATATATTGTGCAGATTTTTTCAATCTAAATAACAAATCATTTTTATTTTTATACTTGGAGACTGAATACTTTACTAAATAAAGTAATTTCAGTAAAACTACGCCTTGTTTTTAAAAAATTTATATAATACTGCAAAGCAACATGTTAAGTTAATTTTGTCAAATAAATAAATTTGATTTCTGTTTTTTTGTTTTTGTTTGTTATATCACGAAATGTATCGTTATCGTGATAATGCTCAGAAATATCACAATATAATTTTTGAGCCATATCGCCCACCCCTAACAAACGGTATCACCAGACACTGATCAGACTCACAGAAATACAGTACTAATAAATCATTGACAACGAATTGTCTACTTGTTGTGTTGCATAATACATTCTACGGACAAAGAGGTTTGTTGCTGTTGTCACCTGTCGGATCCAAGAACAGTCTGTGGACTTTACTGTCATCTTTCCTCCCTAATTCAACCTGGTTAGGTTGATCTGGTTTAGCCAAATCAATTCTGTAAACAACAAAGATTAAAAAACTATCAGCACACTGTATGGCAATAACAACTATCCCAAAACTCCTCAGAACAAACAAAAGAACAGGTCTTAATTTGAAGTAATCCAATCAAATCACTGCTAACACTAGTAACAATGATTAACAGAAGCATTACCTCAACAAAGTGTCCTTTCCCAGACTCATGCACAGCTGATTGCTGCACACTGCCAAATGGTTGATCTTCTCGGGTGGGGTGAAATCGATCCTCTGTTTGTTGAATATTGGTTTCTCTTCCTCGAGTCTCACGTTCACAAAGCCTTGGGTGAGGGGGAAAAATAAGTAAAATGTACGTTTTGACAATCTTATGCCACAGTCATGCAGTTATAATTGCAGCTAATGCAAACAGGAAGAGTTACCTGAATGTGTTAGCCCGATGTTAGCGGGGGACAGGCGGATGTGCTGCTGGGAAGTTTGCCTGTTGTTTTGGGAGTCCTCATACTCATCGAGAATTGAAGCCATGATTAAACGTCCATCCACTTACTTCATTTAAAGCAGCAAACTCAATCAGAAAAGCCGGAAACGATATATCCCAAAACGGCTAGCGGCTAACGAGCTAGCACAACCTCCTTCCGTTTAAATCTCACTAACCGACTCTACTCTTTCTACGCATGCGCATACACTGAGATGCATTATGATCAACATGAGCCTACACCGAAATGTACGCACAGGACTGTGAGAAATAGCATTAATTCGTGCTAAAAGGGGGTTCACTTTAGCTTCCGAGTGATCTAAACAAGGCGAACCCTCACAGTCAGGTGATACACGGGATCACGTGATCTCTTTGGCTCTGAGGCAGTTCTTACTATTCTACCACTAGGGGGCGCGTCTTGCTCACTTTTCTTTTTTAACGATGCACTTCAATGTCTTGTGGCCTTTAAAAGATTTTCAGCAATAATTCACCAGGTTTTCTGAGTCTTTCAAAACACTTTCCAGATATGACATGAGTTGATTTGTTCAACTTGTTGTTTTTAGTCTAAATCTAAGGAATTAACTTTTACATGTCTTGAACATCAAATTTTTACCTAAGAGATTTTAGCAACTTCATTACAAGCTTGGAAAAATATTTATACAATTATATCCTTTTGTAACTGAATCTTTTGAAACACCAAAAATTAAAGTTTTACTAGAGGAAAAAAGTCAGTTCATTCAACCTTTCCCATTGAGCCTCAAGGACAAGAGAGACCTGTTTTCAACAAAGAATGACGACAGCGACAACAATAGACAATCATAAGAGAGGCATACACATTTTTTTTATTCTACAAGTTAAAAAAATATGTTGAAAAGTATCAAAACAGATTATAAGGCAAATGTGGAAAACTAAAAACAGGAACATGTCTGCATTGGTTCTTGCCAGGAGTCCAAAAGATTCTTAAAGCCATTTAGAAAAGTCAAGGTCGAGAATATATGCTCTTGCAAGACAACGCCTGGAAAGCTGAAGTTTTATGATTTGGTGGACTATAATATTTTGTTAGTAATGTATAGAGCTCATAATAATACACTATCTTCTAATGTTCAAATGCATTTTGTTAAGAGAAAAAGCTGTTGCAGTCTTAAGGGAACTGAAATTTTTGCAAAACCAAGATATAGAACTAGTTTGAAGAGACGGTCTATTTCAATACAGGGAGTTGAATTGTGGAACGGTTTGGGAAATGATGTTAAAAATGTAAATTCAGTGCTTATGTAAGAAAAAAGATCAAAACTAAATTGTTAACAAAATACTAAAACTTTCAGTTAAGTGTTTAATGTTTTACTAGATATTTGTAGATTGTGAAAAGTTACTCTTTTTGCTCTGTTACTCATAGAAGATTATTGTTTGAATTGTTTTGTTCTTGAAAAAAGGGGCAGATAAAAAAGATTTCTTCTTCTTTCTGCCACCTTTCATTTTATGTTTTCTTTCATAAAATATGTGAAAAAAAATTTTTTTATGTAAAATGAATACATTTAATTAAAAAAAAATAAGCTGTCAGCTGAAAACTCTTAAAACATTTGCAAAGTTTGCAGTTTGTTCTTAAAATATGTGAGTAAAACAGAGCGAGTTACAAAAAAAAAAAAAAAGCAAGAAAAGCCAAGAAAGTGCCCAAACCAGATAAACAATGTTTTCTAAGAAGGTGCATCTGGTTCCTCACTTGACTCATCATAAGGGGAAAAATATAAAGCAAAGGGTTCAAAACCCATTTTTAAAAAACTATCAGGGTGGAATAAACAGGTGAAGAACGATTCAGAACAATCCCTGTTTATAAACAGCAGTAAAGCATGGTGGAAGCACTATCATGGTATGTGCTTGTTGCAGAAAACTCTATTATTTTGGCTCTATCAAGCCAAAACAGAGTAAAAGTAAAGCCGTTATACAAATGAAGCTCATCTGTTTGTTTGTTTCCCCTCGTCTGTGACTTTATGTGACTTGAGATTGTTTTCAGAGAGCTCAGTTAATCATCTGCTTTCAGTTTCAGTGGGCGGGTTCATGTAAATCACAACCTGTCTGAGCAGAAGGATCCGGCCTCTCTGGTGTCCCTGATCCTCCAGACAGTCAGAGCAGCAATGTGAGAGGCAGACAGAGAAGAGCTCACACCCTCTGGATCACACTCTTGACTGTCAGGGGGGAGAGAGAGAGGTTCTTGACTCCCTGCTCGACATGCCACCTCACATGGATTACTTTTGCCACGAGTCCCGGGTCCCTTCAGCTTGCGGGCTTACCAGGGAGGACGAGCTGGATCCAGATGTGATCAGCTGCATGCTGGTGGGGGACGGAGAGGTCGGGAAGACCAGCATGCTGGTCAGCTACATCTCCAACGGATACCCAGCGGAATACCAGCAGACTGGATTTGATGTCTTCTCAGGTGAGCGAGACAAATGGAAAAACTTTATTTTATTTAACAACAGCTTTTAGATTTGTGGATGACATGAAGTGAAGCTGACAGATGAATGTTTCCAACAGGCCAGGTCCAAGTTGAAGGATCTCCAGTCAAAGTTCAGCTGGTGGACACTGCTGGACAGGTACTATTTGTTTGTTTTCATCATTATCCATCCATCCATCATTATCTTTTACCCGCTTCTTCCATTAGGCCGCACTAAATTACGCAGAAACACAAAGGTGCTTTTGTTTGTTTTCATCATTATCCATCCATCCATCATTATCTTTTACCCGCTTCTTCCATTAGGCCGCACTAAATTACGCAGAAACACAAAGGTGCTGTTTTTTAAAGTTGAATGTTTGTCTCTACCCCAAACAACATTCAAACTGACACTCCTCCTTAAGCCAGTAAATGACCCAACAGCAGGAGTTCTTCCAGAACATTAAATCAATTATTTAGACCTTTGGAAGCAGGGTTCTGTGGAAAGGTTATGAACAATCAATATCTTACCAGTTTTAGATGGAGCTTGAAAAACTGTAGTTTGGAAAAAATAAAGTTTAATTTATACCAGGATGATGATCTTGCAGCAGGCTGAAGACAAATGTAGATTGTTGCTGTTTTAAAACAACACCAGTCACTAACTGTAGAACTGATAAGTTTATTTTGACCTTTTAAGATGAAAAGAAAATGACAAATGTTTATATGTATACAGTATAGTGTACAGTCTAATACAGTATTTCAAATAATAACATACACAAAAACAATATTTTAACAACCCAGTATTTTAAAGGGAGAAGGATGAATTCCATCTGCTGACCTGCACATGTAGTCATGACCATCTGATAACAGATATTCATCTTATTAGTGAATTAGGGTTAATCATACCAGGCTTTATGCTGTAAATCTTTATTTTTTACGCTTACCGTAAATTGTTGTTTTTGTTTTTAAGAGGGGAAATGTTTGAACCTTTTTGTAATTAAATGCAATTAAATTCACAAAGAGAAATACAAAAGGTTTTGCCGCAAATGCTATTTAGTACAGCTTCACGTCATTGTGAATTTTCCCCTCGAGCGATTATTTTGGCAGGAGTCTTCTGTGCTTCCTGCTGGAAGTTCCCCCAACCTGCTTCGTACGTGCTACAGCTACCTGCTGCTGCACCTACTTGTGCCTGCCAAAGAGCCTGGTGGTATATAAGCATATGAAGCTAAATTGGCAACTTCTGAACTAGCCGTTAGCTTGTCAAAATCAAAATTAAACAGTTTCTCCAAACTGAGGTTGCTCTAAAACAGATACTGTATTGTGTTTGTCAGGACCCTTTCATACCATCTCACTACAGACTCGTGTTCAGGCTGCTGTTTAATACACCGTGTTATTTTAAATGACTAGCGTTTAGCGTATATTTTAGACCTTTTAGCGTATCGTTTAGCATATATCTGAGTGTATTGTAGGAGTTGTGGTTTTGTCCCTGGTGTCGTGTTCATGTCTGCGTTCCCCCTGGTCCTCTGTTTCTCTTTATTGGGTTTGGGTTTCTCTATTATCTAGCCCCATCTTGTGTCGTGTTTATGTCTTGCATCCTTTCTCCTTCTCTGGCATCTGTGATTACTCACAGGTGTCATCACTTGGTCTAATTGGTATAAGTCTGTGTCTCTGTGTTTGTCCTTGTCCTGTCGTTGTTTATCTGTTCACTAGTGATGACCCGTCTGTTTTGTGAGTACCCCCTGTTCATTCTGTTTTGTTTTGCTGCCATGCCAGCTCTTTAGTTCTGTTAATAAATTCTTTATTTTACACATGTCTGAGTCCTCGACTGCTTGCCTGCACCAATGGGTTCACCAGCATCAGCCAATTGGGACATGTATATCTTAGATCCTTATTTACTGTTTCTTTTTATACATTATATTGTTGCTATTTTGGGGTGTAACTGGGACCTTCGCAGTTTTGTTCCACCTCATGTATCACATGTGATGCAAATGACAATACAGAACCTTGAACCTACTGGAACCACAGCTTTATTGTTTGATGATTTCCTCACTCTTCGTCCTCGATCATGAAGAGTTCAATTGAAACTAACGTCCCTATGTCTTGCATTCTTTCTCCTTCTCTGGCATCTGTGATTACTCACAGGTGTCATCACTTGGTCTAATTGGTGTTTCCTGTATATAAGTCTGTGTCTCTGTGTTAGTCCTTGTCCTGGCATTGTTTATCTGTTCACTAGTGATGGCCCGTCTGTATTGTGCATGCATCAGGGTAACGTCCTTTGGTTTTCTTCTCCACACAGGAAGAGTTTGACGAGTTCAGAGTGCTGTCGTACACCCACACAGATGTGTTCCTCCTGTGCTTCAGCGTGGTCGACCCCACTTCGTTCCGCAACGTCACAACCAAGTGGGTTCCAGAGATCCGGGCCCACAACCCGTCCTCGCCCATCATTCTGGTCGGGACTCAGTCGGACCTGCTGCTGGACGTGAACGTCCTCATCAACCTGGACAGAAGCAACGTCAAGCCGGTCCAGAGCTCTCGGGCTCGGGCCATGGCGGACAAGATCAGGGCCGCGGACTACATCGAGTGTTCGTCGCTCACTCAGAAGAACTTGAAGGAGGCGTTTGACGCAGCCATCTTTGCCGCCATCAAGAACAAAGCGCGCAAGAGCAAGAAGAGGAGGTTTTCAGACAGGCGCACAAAGGCGTTCTCAAGGTGCAGCTGGAAGAAGTTCTTCTGCTTCATCTGAACTGCTTCCGTTGATGGACAAATGATTTATTTATTTAGAAGCGTTGCGTTCACTGTCATCGCATCTCAAATCTGGGACGTCCTTTGGTCTTAAATGTCAAATATGGAGAGGGGGGGAAACATGCAGAAGGGGATCCTGCTCTGAAGCAGGATTCAAACCCTCTCTGATGTGTATGCAGATTGTTCCAGGCCGACAGGAAGACAGAATTTGCACACGCTTTATTGTGTTCTCACCACCAGGAAAAGAAAATGCAACGAGTTGAGGCTTCAAAGGGACATGACCGCATCGTTTGCAGTAGCCAATATGTAAAAACGGTGAATTTGCATGTTGTGCTTTGTCCTGGACTGCAGCCGTCGTAAACAGCGGTTGGACTTTTGAAGGCCAGAAGGCGACAGAGAGTGTCGGGACTGTGTGTTCGTGCAAACGGGTGTTGTTCTCTCGTTTCCCTGTACCTATTTATAAGCAGCAGCTTCTCGCTCGTGTCTCAGTATAGGTCAAGGAGTGCTGCATTCTTTTATCTGCCTGTGAAAGCCTCCCCGGCTGGTTTGGTTGGGCTTTTTCTTGTCTCAAAGCGAGTCAGCTGACAAATCTGATCAAGCTTTTAGTTTTGACTCCAGATCAGAAAGCGAATGCTCTGGGACAGGAACTGGTTTGCAAAGCCCTTTGGTTAGTGGTGAACAGTGGCAGGGCGTAGAAACTTTTAGCTTTTTGTTTCTCACTTGAAACTATCTAAATCTGTGAAAGCAAAAAACTACCGGAGTCTCCTCTTCCCACCTCTATCAGCATCCTACTTTTCTTACTGTCTTTATTAACCAACGAGCACAGCCGCTGCATGAATGTAACTTTAAAAACCTTCAAGTTTTGCACTCCAGTGTTATATGTGACACATGAAAGTGTGTGAGCTTTACTATGCTTCTTGTGGAAGTGATTTCATGTTTCTGTTTATTATAACAGATAAAACTACAACATTTTACTCTGGAAACTGTATTCTGCTACTTTTTTAACAACACTGATCTCAAACAACCGTGTTCTGGTTTAAATTTGGTGTGCTTTATTTACGAGGCAGAGTGATGTAATTAAAATATTGTTATTCATTTTAAAAAGTACGTCTCTGTTGTGTTTCCTGAGTCATGCTCAATAATCCAGGTAGAAAAATCTAAAAAAGTTAAGTCTGGTCCTCTGAACATTAAAAATTAAAAAATAGTAATAATTGTAGAAACGTTTCATCTTTCATCTGAAAGACTTCCTCAGTCTGAGTTGCTGTATTCAGCTAAGTCTTATAAATAGCACCCTCTCACAGTGGATCAACCAGTTTGCTGATGGTCTAAAAAATATACATGTTGAAAAAGTAAGTAAAAAAATGATATACTAAATTATATTTAAAAATCTAAAACAGAATTGAAATATCCTATTCTTGTTACAAAAAAGTGTTTTGAAGTTTTATTCTGTTTTTCCTTTGAATATCCTTGCTAAATTAACAAAACGTTTAAATCTTCTGAATGTTTGTGTATCCAGGAAGACAGCTAAATTCCTATATTTCACCAGTTATCAAGAGCATTATTTTCTTTCCTCATAAAAACTACTTTGTATGTTCCAATGAAGGAAAAAACTAACAAAGGTACAACTATTTTTTTTAAAAAGAATTAGCACTTTATGCTGTTTGCTGGTTAGTAGAAATTTCAAAAGCTGAAATATTACCATGTTTTACCAGTAGTCTTTGAATGCACCCCTCGTTAAATATTAGTTGACATGTCTGGATTTGTGTATATAGCCAGACTGAGTTTAATAGATGATTTCAAATAAAAACAGGTTGTGGGATTTTCCTAAGAAAAACACTTTAATGTTACATTACGACTTCTATTTTACATATTTAGACCTTTTGAAGTGAAGTTCTGTGAAGAGGTTATGAACGATTAGCATCCTTACTGTCTATCGTATAGATGGCTGTTGTTTGTACATCCTCAGTTTGAAGAAACTGAGTTTCGTTCAGACCAGACTGATGAGCTAATGGCTAGTCTGAGCAAAGCCAAAATTGAGTCTCAAGTTAAAGTGGTGAATACATGAACATTCGTGCCGCTCCCACACATTCAACATGGTGCTACCCCACTCTGAGACCCGAATTCAAAAAGTTTCCGTGTCAGAGGAAACGACTGCTGTTGTCGTGTAGACAAATGGCTGAACAACAAAAATGCAGGTGTTTCCCTCAAAACTGTTGTTAACAGGGTCTGAGCCTTCTGCTCTGTTGTTTAAACAGCTACAGCAACAGGTAAGATACTAACTGCTCATTACCTTTCCACTGAACCCACTTTGAAAGATCTGAAGTATCGCTTTATATATGTAAACAACATAAATTTGATTAAAACGAAAATATCTAAAGCAATTGCAATACTTTATAGAGTTAGATATCTACTAAATGGCAAAGCATTGTATTTGTTGTAATAATGTTGTAATAATAATAATAATAACTTTTATTTATAACGCACTTTACATCAAACAGATCTCAAAGTGCTACAATGAAAAATAAAATCAAGATAAAAATCAACCATAAATGCAACAAAGAAGAGGAACAACCAAGAGGATGGAGCCTCACAGATGATTGCATCAAAAACTTAAAATTCACAAAATGCAGATAAAATACTCAAAAAACTGGGTGCAATAAAAAACAAAAGCACAATTAATTATTTAAAAAACTGGATAAAAAGAAAGGTTTTAAGACCTTTTTTAAAACATGTCACGGTCTGTGGGGCCCTCAGATATGAGGGCAGGGCGTTCCACAGCCGAGGGGCAGCGCAGGAGAAAGCCCGGTCTCCCATTGTGCGAGACCGAGACCTGGGAGTGAGAAGAAGATGGGTGTTGGAAGAGCGGAGAGTGCGGGAAGGACAGTGAGGGGTGAGAAGTTCTTTTAAATAGGATGGTGCATTACCGTACAGGCACTGGAAGGTGAGCAGATAAATTTTGTACGTGATCCGGGCAGAAACAGGAAGCCAGTGTAGTGAACGCAGTACAGGAGTGATGTGTTCATACTTACGCACTCTCATCAGGACCCTGGCAGCGCTGTTTTGGACATACTGTAGTTTTTGTATGTTCTTGCCAGGAATCCCGAAGAGAAGTGCATTGCAGTAATCCAGTCTGGAGGAGACAAAGGCATGGACGAGCTTTTCTGCATCAGTGAGGGACAGTGTAGACCGAAGCTTTGCAATATTTCGAAGATGAAAAAAAGAAGTTTTACAGATATGCTTTATATGGCTTTCAAAGGTGAGTTGTGGATCAAAAATAACACCAAGATTGGTGACTGTATTGGAAAGAGAGATGTTCTGGCCAGAAAAAGTGATACTGAGGATTTTTTGTTGTTGAATTTGATGTGATGTACCAATTTGAATTGCTTCTGTTTTTGAACTGTTAAGGTGAAGGAAATTTTGCCGCATCCATGCCTTTATCTCCTCCAGACACGCTGTGAGTGTGGAAAGAGAAGAAAGTGGAGAAAATGGAGAAGCTGAAGAAGATGATGTAGATGGGGTCTCAGACACATTGCTACCCAGTTTAAGATACAGCTGAGTATCATCAGCATAGCAATGGAATGAGACCCCATAGCTGCTGATAATACACCCAAGTGGTACCATGTATAGGTTGAAAAGGAGGGGTCCCAGAACTGATCCCTGGGGCACACCACAAGAAACAGGATGGCTCAATGACTTGGCACGCCCGATGGAGACAGACTCTGTTCTGTCTGTCAGGTATGATCGGAACCACTCCAGGGCAGTGCCAGTAAGTCCTGCAAACTGCTGTAAGCGTTGGAGCAGAATGTAATGATCAACCGTATCAAAGGCTGCCGAAAGATCAAGGAGAATAAGGAGAGAGGAGGAACCACGGTCTGCAGTGACCAACAGGTCATTTGTGACCCGGACAAGAGCTGTTTCAGTGCTATGTGCTGTTCGAAAACCTGATTGAAATTTATCCAGTATATTATTGTCATGTAGATGTTCTTGTAGATAAACCGAGACTAATTTCTCCAAAACTTTAGCGAGGAAGGGAAGGTTGGAAATGGGTCTGTAATTTGCCAGGTCATGGGGATCGAGGGTAGGTTTTTTAAGAAGAGGTTTAATTATAGAGGACTTCAAGACAGGGGAAATATGACCAGATTGGAGAGACTGATTAACTATAGTGGTGATAAGTGAACTGAGAGAGGCAATGTTAGCCTTGACCAGGACTGTTGGGAAGGGGTCAAGAGCACATGTGCAGGGTTTCATTGCCCTGACAGTGGCTTCAACTTCCTTCACACAGACCTCTGGGAAAAAGCTGAGGGGAGGAGGGTTCTCAAGCTGTACATTTGCAGCCGGAGAAAGGGCAGGGGGTGAAGAGGTGATGGCTGATCTGATTTTTTGGATCTTGTACAATGCAATGACTGTGCCACATTTGATTTATTGTATTAATGTATGAGGAAAAGCATGTAAAAGCAACACAATGCCTATTATTATTTTTCAGAAAAGAATTATAAGAATTATAGCAAGAAAGCATTACTGTCTGTCACCCATCAAGTCAATTATTTTATCAGATGAAAGTGCTAAAGTTCTATGATCTGGTGGATTATAACATTTTGTTACTTATGCATAGAGCTCAAAAAAATACACTACCGTCAAATATCCAAATGTATTTTGTGAAAAGATCAAGCTGCTACAATCTCAAAGGGAAAGATGTATTTGTAAAACCGCAATTTCGACTAGTATGAAGGGAAGAACTACCTTAATTCAGGGAGTGGGATTGTGGAATAACTTGAAGACAGAAGTTAAAGAAGCCAAATCAATCCCCATCTTTAAGAAACTGCTTAAAGTTGAATTGTTAAACAAATATAACGAATGTATTTAAATGAGTAATATAAACAATTGAAAGTTGATTGAGTTATTTACTTATTATTATTATAGAAAATGTTGTCTAAATTATATTAGATAAATAAGGAGCAGATTTAATAAGATATTTCTTCATCTGCTACCTTTCATTTTATATTTTATACATTTTTTTCTTTATATGATTTTTCTTTATATGTTTTTTCTTTTTCAATTACATATGTTAATTGTTGTACAGGGGGTCCCCGACTTACGAGCGCTCTTACTTACGAGGTTCCGGACTTACGAGCTCACTAACGAACAGTAAATTTGTAAAGAACATACAGAAAATACAGCACTTTTATGTGTTTTTAGATGAAAGTGTGTTAGCTAACCGTTTGTAAACAAGTTTCTGAGCATGTTTATGAACTAGTATGAACGTTTGTGTTGAAAAACGAGTGTTCGTAGTAGCGCTAGCATAAATTTTCCGACTTACGACCGAAAATCCGGACTTACGAGAACACGTGTTTCGTGTTCCGACGTACGAGATTTTCGTCTTACGAGATAGTCGTAGGAACGGAACTCGCTCGTAAGTCGGGGACCCCCTGTAATTCATTATGTAAATATTTTAATGTTTTTTTCTCTCTTTTCAATTACATATATGTTAATTATTGTATCTCATTATTATAAAATGAATAAAATAAATAAATAAAAAATAAAATATAACTTCGTGTTCAGACACCAAGACATAAAGCACAGATTATTTGTAAATGTCTTGTCTTCTGCTGATAATATAAACAATGACGCTCCGAAAGTCTGTGGAGGTAAACTCTCCCATGTGACACACACTTGCACACCGTGCAGTCATAATACACACATTGAGCAATCCTTCAGGTCCAGCTTTCAGGTTCCCATGAGTTTAATGAACTGTTCCTCCTCCTTTTTCCTTTCTTCTCATGTTAGTCACCTTTTTTTTTATTTTCTCATCACTAAACCGAAGGTTGCTTCTCCTCCCAGGATCCCCTGCTTTTAGCGATTGTGTCAGACGTAGTCAACCAACTCTTCCTCTGGCACGTGGCCAGTATCACTCTGGGTTTCGCTGTAGTTTAAACTGGCAAGAAGGCCTGGGAATCAGCAGGTGCACCAACAGGTCTACCTGGCTCAGGACAAAGCCGATTGGCTCGTTACTCCCTCTCTGCTCCTTGGCCATCCAACTTGGCAGTTGAACAGTTGTGCTCTGGGGAAATCTTGGCACGGTTTGTTTTCTCAGACACATACACAAGGTCTCTGTTGGGACTTTACGTTTGTTTTTAATTTGTGCAGCTTTTCAACTTTTTTCTGTCAGGCTATACCACGAGAAAAGTCTAAACATCTGTAAGATCTGATGCAAGATCTGTTGAACATGTCTTTCAAATGAGCTGAACGTGTTGCCATCTCCAGAGTTTAATTAAAACCATTTGTTTGACATAAACAACCGTCAGCGGCGCTGAATGGGTTGTTGTTCTTGTCGATTAACTGTCAGTTTCGATGTCAAGCCGAGCCAGTGAGAATAAACTTCGTTTCCCGACCAGCGGTGCCTGGAGGCAACTTACTGCCGTCCCACAGTACACAGCAGACGTTCACCTCCCTGCAGCTGCTCGGGCTTTTAGGTTTTTTTTCATTACACCTTTATTTATACAGGTTGATCCCATTGAGCCTCAGGGACTCATTTACAAAAAAGACCTGATTTTAACAAAGAGGGATGACAACAGTGGATAACAACGACAATCATAAAGGATACGTACAAATTGAGTTTAAATTTTTATTTATTTATTTATAACAAGTGAAAATAAAACTACACTGGTTCAAATCCCGGTCCGGGGGGGTCTTTCTGGGTGGAGTTTGCATGTTCTCTCTGTGCATGTGTGGGTTTTTCTCTGGGTACTCCGGTTTCCTCCCACAGACTAAAAACATGCATGTTAGACTGATTGGTAACTTTAAATTGTCTCTAGGTATGAGTGAGAGAGTGACTGGTTATTTGTCTCTATGTGTCCCACTGATGGACTGGAGACCTGCCCAGGGTGTCCCCCGCCTCTTGCACAGTGATGACTGGATATGCGCACCAGTGACACCCCGCAACCCAAAAAGGAAGAAGTGGGTAAAGATAATGGATGGATGGATGAAAAGAAAATGTTATTTAAAAGAAAATGTAATGAAAAAAAACAACCTACCGTAGGTTGTAAGGTGGTGTCGAAAACTAAAACAGGAACATGTCTGCATTGGTTTTTCCCAGGAATTTAACAGATGTTTAAAGCTCCACTGACATCATCTTTTAACTTTCCATAAAATGGCACAACATATATATATATTAAGATTGACCTCTGATCGTTTTTGCTAAAACAATGTTAAATTAATTAAAATTCCTCTCAAAAATAGTTTAAAATTAGCGCCTTTTTTTAATACGGTAAATACGGATATTTCCCGTCGCGTGATTATGACGTCAGATACAGATATTGTGTCAGCCTGTTGTCCGGGTGGCTTTGCAACTGGGATTCATTGTCTTCAAGAACGGCTTTTCTTTTCTGTAACACTTGAAAATGCCGACAGCTTGTGTCACATTTGGGTGCTCTAATGTCGCCAGTGAAGAAGTGAGCCTTCACACTTTTCCAAAAGATGAGAAACTTCATCAAGAATGGACCAAAAACGTCCAGAGAACCAGGGACAAATGGACTCCGAGTAAAACCTCTGTTCTCTGCAGCGACCATTTTACTGCAGACTGTTTTGAAGTTACACCTAGTTTACAAAAATCTCTCGGCTTAAAAGTAAGATTCAACAAAGTTTTGAAACCGGGTTCTATTCCTACTATTTTTAAAAGAAAATCTACAGAAGAAAGTGAAGCTACCACATCTAAACAACGCAGAGAAGCTACAGTCGGAAAACTCACCAGAAAACGAGTAAGTCTTTCTGTAAACATAATCGGTGGAGTATATACTGTTAGATTAAACAACGTCAGTTTTTTATTCACGGAGTGTTTATTGAGAGTGTTGAACGATGCGAGTGCGACCCGGCCTCGCCTCATCGTTAGCTGATGACAATAACAAAGAGGCTACATGGCTAAGCTAACCGCTATTAGCTATTGTGGTTTAAATAATCCTTATAAAAATCACTATTCCAATTATCTAGTTTCCAATAACCTTATCCGATTCAGACTAACCATTGGATTGCTTATATTCATGCGATTACTGACAATAATTTCGTCTTCTATGAGGCTAATATGCATTAGCCGTGACGCACTCAGTAATAGTGGTAGTAATTAATTTTTTTATGCTGTCTGCGCTTTCAGTTGACATCAGTATGTATTTTTTTATTCACCGAGTGTTTATTAATGAGAGTGTTGGACGATTTACTGTCTTAAAACGACAAATCGCAAACTCGACCGGGCCTCGCTTCTTTGTTTAGCTGATAACAATAACAAAGAGGCTACATGGCTAAGCTAACCGCTATTAGCTATTGTGGTTTAAATAATCCTTATAAAAATCACTATTCCAATTATCTAGTTTCCAATAACCTTATCCGATTCAGACTAACCATTGGATTGCTTATATTCATGCGATT
>JBBPBX010005767.1:48168-61632 GCA_038048925.1 Garcialebias charrua | reverse complement strand
CCTGTCAATCAATCCAGTAGGCATGTCAGCAAATGACCGATCCGAAGCTAAATGCTCCTCACCTGCGTACCACCTGACTGTAAGCAGGTAAGTTGTGCATTGATAGTTTTGTCCTTCAACAGTGTACAGTATAACAGCAAAGCTACATTATGTCCTTACGTTGCACAGTCAGGTGGTAGCTCTGATGGGCTGCAGCGCAGCTCTGCAGGTAACGAGCATTTAGCTTTGGATTGGCCATTTGCTGACACGCCTACTGGATTGATTGACAGGTCGCGTCGTGGACCCGACTCGTTTGGAAATAAATAATTAAATAAACGAGAGCCGTAAAAAACACAAATTCTCGTACGACTTTATTCTCGTAATTTTATGGCTTTAAGAAAAAATTCTTAAGGCTCACCCATAGCTCTGCGTACGGCCATACGCGTGTCCGTACGCGTGTCCGTACGCACGTACTGTACGCAGACAGTTCACCCGCACACCCCAGTGTACGTTCTCGCGTTCATTCTTGCGTTTTCTCACCAAAATCTTGTTGTAATTTGAGCAGCTGCAGCGCAGAGCGTTTACCTACGGGACAAATTGAGGTCGCTGATTGGTCATTTGCTGACACGCCTACTGAATTGATTGACAGGTCGGGTGGGGAAAAAAGGTGCGAGCTGGCAGCTGCAGCCGCAGCGGTGTTCTGTGTTTATATGTTAATAAAAAGTTCTAAAAAATAAAATAAAAACAGGGAGTGCTGGTCCTGTAGCCCACACATCAGACCAGAACACCAGGAAATCGAATCTGTAGAACCTCGCGCAGCCACGTAGGACCCGAGTTTAATTGGCTCGTGACAAATTCATTAATTTCTCATTATTTCAGTCATGGAGTCAACGGAGGAGGAAGCGATCACTTGACTTTTGGCAAAAAAACAAAAGAAAAGACCAGATCAGGGATGAAGAAGGAGAATTTAATACATTTGTGTCACATACAAAACAGTCCGGTGCTGGGCAGTTTATTGTGCGACAACGTGTTTGCGTACGCGGTCGTAAAATTTGAGGTTTGCGCGTACATGCCCTGTGGGGATACGCTTGTACCTCTGTGTAGTACATTCGTACAGCTGTGTACGGCCATACGCAGTGCTATGGGGGAGCCTTTAGCATGGCCCTAAAGCTCTGTTGTAGCTTGTTTATATAAAGTATTGTGTAAGTTTTCCTCTGAGCATCAGGTTCTGGTTTGGCCCGCAGTGAAAGTCGTTCCTGGTGAGCAGCTTTGTTTACATACGTAAAAACATTCCAGGGATTCCGGCGCCTCCGTCTGTAGTAGCTGAAGACGTTCCAAACAGTGACGACGAAACCATTCACAAAGAAAACAAGAGCCGCCCGCATCTAAAAATATGTTCCGTGACGAAGTTATTAGGTTGTAAACTATTTTTAGATCTTGTGTGGCTTCACTGCAGTGAGGCAGCTGTGGCTGAGTGGTTAGAGCAGTTGTGCTCTGATGGAAGAGTTGGGGGGTTCAATTCCACCAGTAGTCACATGCTACAGTTCATTTAGCATTGTGTCATTTATAATTACATCACTTTAATTACATGATGTGTTTATTTTTTTATTTTTTTTTACTTTCTCCAGGCTCTGGATGCTGCTGCGCTGTCTTAAGCCTCTTCTCTGTGAGTGTGACTAATCAGTTCACACTGACTCAGCGTCGATGTAAACTTCAGTTTGAGAAGAGTGACAAAAAACACTCCTTCCATGTGAGGAAGATGGTGGCACCTTGAGTCTCTGGTACAGGTACCGTATGTTCTGGGGTCCTCCGGGTGTAATTCTTTCATTGTATTGATTTTCTTCAAGGGCAACACGGTGGCACAGTTGGTAGAGCTGCCGCCTCTCAGCGAGCAGGTTGTTGGTTCAACTCCGGGCCGGGGATCTTTCTGGGTGGAGTTTGCATGTTCTCTCCGTGCATGCGTGGTTTTCTCCGGGTACTCCGGTTTCCTCCCACAGACCAAAAACATGCATGTTAAACTGATTGGTAACTCTAAATGTCCCTAGGTGAGAAAGAGTGAATGATTGTTTGTTTCATTTGTCTCAGCCGTGGCACAGTGGTAGTGGCAGCCGTCCCCGATCGAAAGGTTGGAGGTTCGAATCCCGAGTTTCCACACCATGTGTTGTTGTGTCCCTGGGCAAGACACTTAACCCCGAGTTACTCCCGGTAGGACTGGCTGGCGCCTTGCATGGCAGTCTACCGCTACCGTTGTATGAATGTGTGGATGAATGGGTGGATGGCTGGTACTGTGAAGCGCTTTGGGGCCCCTCGTAGGGGGCTGGAAGGCGCTATATAAGTAAGCTCCATTTACCATCTATGTGTCCCTGTAATGGACTGGAGACATGTCCAGGGTGTCCCCCGCCTCTTGCACAGTGATTGCTGGACATGGGCACCAGTGACCTCTGCGACCCAAAAAGGAAGAAGTGGGTAAAGATGGATGGAAAAGTGGATGGATTTTCATCAAACTTAAAACTGGCTACAAATTTGTGCTGTCATTAAAAGTATACAGGCTGCTAACAGGGTTAGTACGAGTACAGGTGTTGCACAACTGTAATCTCATGACTAGTGTTCTAAAAATAGCATGAGTAGAGATCACTATCCATGGAGAAGCCACTTATTAGTGACATCTGAATAGCTGAAGGTGTGCCGAACAATGAAGACTAAACTACAAGCCATTCATTCACAAAAAAAGGCCTTTCAGATCTAAAATTGTCAGGATTGGCTCCCTTCGTCCCCCTCTGTTAGTCAGTTAGTTTTAAGGTTTCCAGTTTAGTCTCATGTTTATTCACTCTTAGTTGTCATCCTGTAGTCAGTTAGTTTATTAGTTTCCCTTCCAGTTTAGTCTCATGTTTTCACTCTTAGTTTTACCAGTTAACTTTCATGTTTTAGGTTAGTTTTCCGGTCCTGCTCTGTGTCCCTAGTTGAGTGTCTCCGTTGATTGTCCCCAGGTGTCTGTGATCATGTCTCGTCATAGTTGTGTGTATATAAGCCCTGTCTGTGTCTCATTTCATTGTCGGTGCATAGTCTGGTGTAATCTGGTAAACCCTCATGTCTCTCGCCACAGCTCCTCTCCTGTGAGTATTGCTGCCACGACAGCCTAGTTTATTTGTGTTATTAAAAGTATTACTTTTACAACCGCCTGCCTCCTGCGTTTCCGTCTGCACCACTGGGTTTTCATGCTCCCTGAGTAAACCGTGACATTATGCACCGACCATACAAAAAGCCCAGCGGACGGAACGGGTCGCCTACCTGTTTGCTCGACTCCACGCAGCGGGACGAGGTCGTTTTCCGGTGTGGTGGATTTTGGCTCCACGAGGACCACCTGACGTCCTGCTCCAGTTCGGCTCTCCCTCCAGGTCCACTCGTTGTCTCCGGCTGGACCTCAGGGGAGGACAATGACGACGACCTGTGTTTTCCTCTTTTCCCCCAGTCTCAGCGCCGCCGTAGAAGCGGTAGAAAGATGACCCGGAAGTGTTCACCGGCGCCTCCATCTTTGTCTGCTGATCGGGCTCGGTCCAGCGAGTCCGAGCATTTTGGGCACGACTCCAGCGCTCCGGTGGGGGCGCGTTCCATGGCCTCACCTCCTAGGTTCCCGGTGAGGGTGGACACAGACGCCCCACCGTCGCTCGCAGCGTTTCCTGCTCGGTTCGGTGAACCTGGTCGCAGCGACTCCACGGGGGCGGGTCTTCATGCCGCTCGCTCATCTCCCCGTTCATCAAGTGACCTGATGAGGGGGGGCCAGCACACAGGTCAGTCAACTGAACACCATTCAGTCTCTCCAGCAGAGGTCACCCTAGGTGAGCCGTCAGGGGTGATGAATACACTTGACACTACGCCCCCACCCAGAGACGCTCCTTTGTCTAAATCAAACACACACCAGCTTCAGTCCAAAGAAATCATACAAATAAACCGGACTTTACAAAGTTTAATCACCTCAGCTAAAAATAACCCGGACTGTTTTGATTTTGTGCTTTCCCTCGCTGAGAAGTTCATATTATCCCAACCCGGTGTGACCCAGCTCCCTGAATATGAACAATTTTTACTTGGAATAAGGACTCTAAAATTATCCACCTCGGAGCCGGTTCTTCCATCAACCCCAGTTGTCTCCAGCCTATGTTCTGAACCGGTCCCTGTTATGAAAACTACTGTTAACAACACAGTCAGGCAGCAGCCTGCAACAACCACCAGTTTTCTGCTTCCTGACCCTTCAGCAGCAGCAGTCAGCCCTGACCCTTCAGCAGCAGCAAGCCCTGAAGCAGCAGACCTTCCAGTTCCTGTAGAGTCCTACTCTGAGGGGGTCCGGGTAGATGCCCCTCACTTCACCTGTACTTTGGAGGGTCCTGAGTCCAGGAGGGGTTCCCAGTCAGGTGGTTCTGGACTGCGCCGTCGCCGCCGTGGCAAAGATCGAAGACAGAGAGGGCTAACAGACTCTTCAGCTCTTGTTCATGCTCCTGATGCTTCGGCTACTGCAGTCTCCTCGCCCGGTTCGTCGGCTGGTTCAACGCCTGCAGCTCCGGCATGTCTCGGGAGGGTCCAGGAGGACACCTCCCACGGTTCCTGTCTCGGGAGGGTCCAGGAGGACTCGTCCCACGGTTCCTGTCTCGGGAGGGTCCAGGAGGACTCGTCCCACGGTTCCTGTCTCGGGAGGGTCCAGGAGGACTCGTCCCACGGTTCCTGTCTCGGGAGGGTCCAGGAGGACTCGTCCCACGGTTCCTGTCTCGGGAGGGTCCAGGAGGACTCGTCCCACGGTTCCTGTCTCGGGAGGGTCCAGGAGGACTCGTCCCACGGTTCCTGTCTCGGGAGGGTCCAGGAGGACTCGTCCCACGGTTCCTGTCTCGGGAGGGTCCAGGAGGACTCGTCCCACGGTTCCAGTCTCGGGAGGGTCCAGGAGGACACCTCCCACGCTCCCTGCTGGCCAGTGGCCCCGCCGTCTCCGGCTCCAGGGGGCGCTGCCCCGCCGTCTCCGGCTCCAGGGGGCGCTGCCCCGCCGTCTCCGGCTCCAGGGGGCGCTGCCCCGCCGTCTCCGGCTCCAGGGGGCGCTGCCCCGCCGTCTCCGGCTCCAGGGGGCGCTGCCCCGCCGTCTCCGGCTCCAGGGGGCGCTGCCCCGCCGTCTCCGGCTCCAGGGGGCGCTGCCCCGCCGTCTCCGGCTCCAGGGGGCGCTGCCCCGCCGTCTCCGGCTCCAGGGGGCGCTGCCCCGCCGTCTCCGGCTCCAGGGGGCGCTGCCCCGCCGTCTCCGGCTCCAGGGGGCGCTGCCCCGCCGTCTCCGGCTCCAGGGGGCGCTGCCCCGCCGTCTCCGGCTCCAGAGGGCGCTGCCCTGTCCCCGACTCCAGGGGACGCTGCTGCCCTGCTTCCAGCTGCAGAGGGTCCCGACGCCTCTACGCCTGCAGAGGGTCCCGACGCCTCTACGCCTGCAGAGGGTCCCGACGCCTCTACGCCTGCAGAGGGTCCCGACGCCTCTACGCCTGCAGAGGGTCCCGACGCCTCTACGCCTGCAGAGGGTCCCGACGCCTCTACGCCTGCAGAGGGTCCCGACGCCTCTACGCCTGCAGAGGGTCCCGACGCCTCTACGCCTGCAGAGGGTCCCGACGCCTCTACGCCTGCAGAGGGTCCCGACGCCTCTACGCCTGCAGAGGGTCCCGACGCCTCTACGCCTGCAGAGGGTCCCGACGCCTCTACGTCTGCTGAGGGTCCCGGTGCCTGCGACGCCTCTACGTCTCCTGAGGGTCCCGGCGCCGCGACGCCTCTACGTCTCCGGAGGGTCCCAGCGCCGCCGACGCCTCTACGTCTCCGGAGGGTCCCAGCGCCGCCGACGCCTCTACGTCTCCGGAGGGTCCCAGCGCCGCCGACGCCTCTACGTCTCCGGAGGGTCCCAGCGCCGCCGACGCCTCTACGTCTCCGGAGGGTCCCAGCGCCGCCGACGCCTCTACGTCTCCGGAGGGTCCCAGCGCCGCCGACGCCTCTACGTCTCCGGAGGGTCCCAGCGCCGCCGACGCCTCTACGTCTCCGGAGGGTCCCAGCGCCGCCGACGCCTCTACGTCTCCGGAGGGTCCCAGCGCCGCCGACGCCTCTACGTCTCCGGAGGGTCCCAGCGCCGCCGACGCCTCTACGTCTCCGGAGGGTCCCAGCGCCGCCGACGCCTCTACGTCTCCGGAGGGTCCCAGCGCCGCCGACGCCTCTACGTCTCCGGAGGGTCCCAGCGCCGCCGACGCCTCTACGTCTCCGGAGGGTCCCAGCGCCGCCGACGCCTCTACGTCTCCGGAGGGTCCCAGCGCCGCCGACGCCTCTACGTCTCCGGAGGGTCCCAGCGCCGCCGACGCCTCTACGTCTCCGGAGGGTCCCAGCGCCGCCGACGCCTCTACGTCTCCGGAGGGTCCCAGCGCCGCCGACGCCTCTACGTCTCCGAGGGTCCCAGCGCCGCCGACGCCTCTACGTCTCCTGAGGGTCCCAGCGCCGCCGACGCCTCGACGTCTCCTGAGGGTCCCAGCGCCGCCGACGCCTCGACGTCTTCGGAGGGTCCCGAGGGGTCCACGTCTTCGGAGGGTCCCGAGGGGTCCCAGGAGGGACCCCCTCCAGTTCCTTGTGCCGAGGGGTCCCAGGAGGGACCCCCTCCAGTTCCTTGTGCCGAGGGGTCCCAGGAGGGACCCCCTCCAGTTCCTTGTGCCGAGGGGTCCCAGGAGAGACCCCCTCCAGTTCCTTGTGCCGAGGGGTCCCAGGAGAGACCCCCTCCAGTTCCTTGTGCCGAGGGGTCCCAGGAGAGACCCCCTCCAGTTCCCTGTGCCGAGGGGTCCCAGGAGGGACCCCCTCCAGTGTCCTGTGCCGAGGGGTCCCAGGAGGGATCCCCGTCAGTTACCTGTGCCGAGGGAGGCTTGGTGGTCACCTCCCATGAGGTCTCGTCTCCAGAGGGTCTCTCGATGTCTCCAGAGGGTCCCAACGCCACAGACGCCTCGTTACTCGATGACATCGTCTCGAGGTTCATGGTCTTGACGCTTGATGACCCCTCGACTCTCGTCTCCGTCTCTTTGCCAGACGTCCCCGACGACGTCCCCGTGCCAATGGTCGTTCGGGACGCGTCAACGCCCGATGTCTCTACACCTGCCGACGTCTCGACGCTCGATGGTTCCCACGATCTCTTGACACTTGATGGTTCCCACGACGTCTCGTCTCCCGTCTCTACGCCCATTGACGTCTTGTGGCTGGGCGTCACAACGCCGCATGAGGATGCTCCTGTTTTGGGTGGACCCTGGGGGGTCCTACCCTCATCTTCGACTTTCCTGTGGCCTCGTCACCGACGGAGGCTCCTGGTGATGGGCTGCCTTCCTGCTGCCCGCCTGACTGGCCGCCCGCCCGACCAACTCCTGCCTGAGGGGCGGCGTCCCGGCCGACCGCCTGACCGGCTCTGTCCTGAGGGGCGACGTCCCGGCCGACCGCCTGACCGGCTCTGTCCTGGGGGGCGACATCCCGGCCGTCCGCCTGACCGGCTCCTGCCTGCGGGGCGATGCCCTGGCCGACCGCCTGACCTACCTGGTGGACGGGCCGTTGCCCGCCTGGACGTTTTTGCGTTCTGTGTCTTGTGTTCTGTGTCTTAGGGTTATGTCCCCTGTCTTTGTGTTTTTTCGTGCCCGTCGTTCCTGCGGTGCCTCCCTCTGCCCGCCTTGTTTTTTGAGGGTGTTCTTCGGGGACGCCAGGGGGCGTCTTTGAGGGGGGGGTACTGTCAGGATTGGCTCCCTTCGTCCCCCTCTGTTAGTCAGTTAGTTTTAAGGTTTCCAGTTTAGTCTCATGTTTATTCACTCTTAGTTGTCATCCTGTAGTCAGTTAGTTTATTAGTTTCCCTTCCAGTTTAGTCTCATGTTTTCACTCTTAGTTTTACCAGTTAACTTTCATGTTTTAGGTTAGTTTTCCGGTCCTGCTCTGTGTCCCTAGTTGAGTGTCTCCGTTGATTGTCCCCAGGTGTCTGTGATCATGTCTCGTCATAGTTGTGTGTATATAAGCCCTGTCTGTGTCTCATTTCATTGTCGGTGCATAGTCTGGTGTAATCTGGTAAACCCTCATGTCTCTCGCCACAGCTCCTCTCCTGTGAGTATTGCTGCCACGACAGCCTTAGTTTATTTGTGTTATTAAAAGTATTACTTTTACAACCGCCTGCCTCCTGCGTTTCCGTCTGCACCACTGGGTTTTCATGCTCCCTGAGTAAAACCGTGACAAAGACATCTTAAAATGACTAGGAATTGAGTTTTAGCTTTTTAAGTCAAACATTGTAAATGACATCAAAAACTTAGAAATCTCCCAAAATGTAACATTCAGAGTGTAAAGATGACTCTCAGCTACTACTATGCAAAATTCAGTTTAATATTAATCCATCCATCTTCTTCCGCTTATCCGGGGTCGGGTCGCGGGGGTAGCAGCCTAAGTAGGGAGGCCCAGACTTCCCTCTCCCCAGCCACTTGGAGCAGCTCCTCCGGGGGAATCCCAAGGCGTTCCCAGGCCAGCCGAGAAACATAGTCCCTCCAGCGCGTCCTGGGTCTTCCTCTGGGTCTCCTCCCGGTGGGACATGCCCGGAACACCTCACCAGGGAGGCGTCCAGGAGGCATCCTAACCAGATGCCCGAGCCACCTCAACTGGCTCCTCTCGATGTGGAGAAGCAGCGGCTCTACTCCGAGTCCCTCCCGGATGACTGAGCTTCTCACCCTATCTCTAAGGGAGAGTCCAGCCACCCTGCGGAGAAAACTCATTTCAGCCGCTTGTATCCGAGATCTTGTTCTTTCGGTCATAACCCAAAGCTCATGACCATAGATGAGGGTGGGAACGTAGATCGATCGGTAAATTGAGAGCTTTGCCTTTTGACTCAGCTCTCTCTTCACCACGACAGACCGGTACAGCGCCCGCTTCACTGCGGACGCTGCACCTATCCGCCTATCGATCTCACGCTCCAGTTTTCCCTCATTCGTGAACAAGATCCCGAGATACTTAAACTCCTCCACTTGGGGCAGGACCTCCTCCCCGACCCGGAGAGAAATGAATTAATTTGCTCACCTTGCAGGTTTAATATTAATCAAATCACCTAAAGATTTGTGTTTGGTAATGTCAGCTGGCGGTGCTGGTATCCTTAAACAGGTTGACTCCAACCAGTTTCAGATATAAACACATTGATTAGTACTAAGAGTTTCATGAAAATTAATCTAATAGTTCAAAAGATATTTTGCTAACACAACAGACACAATAGTTGCCCTTTTGTCTTTGGCAACGATGTTAATGAAAAGGCTTTTATAAAAGCAAAAGAGCTCAAAGCAGAAAATCTTTCCTGCAAGGTGAGCAAATTAATTAATTATTAATTATTGTTTTACCCTTCCACATCCTTTGTGGACAGATTCTGGACAGATTCCTCACATGTGCCAGATAAAATCACAGAACGGCAGGGATAACAGCTGTATTGCAAAAAGGGAAAACGTCAACATTTGTTGACCTTGTGGACAGCTGAGAATAAATGCCATGAAAATCTAAAAACTGTTGTCCAAAAAAACTGATTCACAGATGATGAGCGATCAGTCTGTTTCACAGAAAGTCAAAACAGAGTTTTAGTCTGCCGTTCTGCTGACATCAGTTCTGAGATGTCTCTACCGTACATCACTTGTTTAAATTGTCCCACAGATAGAGAAAAAATTGTTACATGGAGGGGGACAAACATCTGACAACTTACATAGATTGCCTCATCTCACACTCGCACAGATTGCCCAAATCCACAAACTGTTCCAATTTACACAAATTGCCCATACCCACACAGATTGTCCCAACCCACATATTGCTCCAACTTACATAGATTGCCCTTATCCACAATTTGCTCCTACTCACTTAGATTGCCCCAATTCACAGAATGATCCAATTTACATAGATTGCCCCAACCCACAAAGATTACCCCAACCCACATATTGCTCCAACCCACAGATTGTCCCAATCCACAGATTGCTCCAATTTACATAGATTGCCCCAACCCACAGATTGCTCCAACTTACATAGATTGCCCAAATTCACAGAATGATCCAATTTACATAGATTGCACCAACCCACAAAGATTGCCCCAATCCACATATTGCTCCAACCCACATAGATTGCTCCAACACACAGATTGCCCCAACCCACATAGATTGACCTAATCCACAAATTGTTCCAACCCACATAGATTGCCTCAATCCAGAGATTGCTACATTTTACATATATTGCCCGAACCCACATAGATTGTCCTAATCTGAAAGTTATGCACCATAACTCATGTTCCCTGAAGTAAGGGAACGAGGTGCAACATACATGCTATGGGAATTGCGCCCCCGCGTGATTACCTGAAGGAATATACTCACGCCTTTACGGCTAGGGCGTCACCGCCACACCAGAGGCCCCGCCCTCTGGGTACTTAAGCGGCTGACGCCCCTCCATCTTTCTCCAAAATTGCACTTCACCGAGCTTTCAGCATTGAAAAGGGCCAGATATGTTGCACCTCGTTCCCTTCCTTCAGGGAACATGAGTTATGGTGCATAACTTTCAGTTCCCTTATCAGTCAGTCTCTCGGTGCAACATACTTGCTATGGGAACGTAATCCATTCACGCCCTTGAAATGCTCAGTAAAATGCATGCTAGAGTGAACGTCTGCCCTTGATCAGCAGGCATCTCAAGGCTACTTTCTACTGTGTGTTAGAAAGGACAGCCTGAGTGACGTCACATACAGTAACATCCAGTAATGCTTTTCAAAAGTGTTTAATGAGCTCCAGTTCGCAGCAGCGCAGGTCTACAACTGGTACACCCTTGAATAATGACCAGGAAGTGGCCAAGCCCCGAGTGGAGTGAGCGTGCACTCCAGAGGGTACCTGTTGACCTTTGCTACTATACGCCCGTTTAATGGTCTCAGTCACCCAATGTGAAAGGCGTTGTTTTGATAGGGCCTTCCCGGTAGCAGGTGCTGCAAAGCAGACGAACAGTTGATTTGTTTTTCTCCATTCAGCTGTTCTCTGCATGTAAGTGCGTAAAGCTCTCACGGGGAAGAGAGCCTTCAACCTTTCCTGTTCCTGAGTAAGGACAGGAGCAGGTAGGATGGAGGAGAGATCAAAGTCTAGACTCCTGTGGTTCAAAGTCAAGACCTTGGGAGTGTATGCGGGATTAGGCCTTAGTGTGACCTTTGACCCGTCAGGGGCGAATCTGGTACACATTGGATGTACAGACAATGCATGGAGGTCACCCACGCATTTCGCCGAGCAAAGTGCTAGGAGTAGAGTGGTTTTATAAGATAATAAATCTATCTTAACCTCGCACAGCGGCTCGAATGGGGGGTCACAGAGAGCCCCAAGGACCAAACCAATATCCCAACCAGGGGTCAGGGTCCTGCTGGGTGGTTTAGTCTGAAGCACACCCTTCATAAATCTTATTATGATTGGATACGCTCCAGGTGTCCTGTGTCCCCAGCCTTCGTGACAGGTTGAAATAGCTGATAGGAAAACTTTAATCGTTGAATAAGAACAACCTTTTTCTAGTAAGTCCTGAAGGAAAGTCAGGAGCTGAGCCAAGTCGCATGCATAAGAAATAATATTTCTTTCTGAGCACCAGGCTTCAAAAATATGCCACTTCTGTGCGTATAAAGACTGTGTTGACATAGCACAGCATGGGCATTTTGTATGGTTATTACCACATTTTACAGCAGGCCTGACGCTATCAACTTGTTCTTTTCAGCCAACAAGCTGAGACTTTTGACAGTTCCTGGCCTAAGTGGCTGGACTGCCCCCTCTGCTGACACAGAGGCTGTGAACCCCTTGGGGTCAACCAAGTTGGGAAGAAGGCCTCTTTGCCTAGGCTGCTCTGCTCATGGGTAATTGAGGGCAGATGTAACCTGTCATCCTTATTAGACAGGATTAGAGCAGAAAGTCTATTTTCCCCCTCCAAGTTTGGGGTCATGGGACTGGGAGACTGCAAGTTTTTTAAAAGAGCAGATCTCCTGACTCCAATCCGTTTTCTGGAGTGGTCCAGTTTACTGGTCCTTGGCTTTGATGGAGCATTGGCACCAGATAAACCGACCGGGGTCTGTGTTTCACCCGTTGGGAGAATTTTGTTTGAAAGCAGATCTGGATCAGCACAGAGAGGGAGGTCTCGTGCTGTCTGATTACTGCTTGGACATTGCGTGTCCCTCATTAATAATAAAGAGACAGCTGCAAAAAGAGAACATGGGGATGTTCCTTTTGGTTTGGCAGACTTCAGATTATTTGGTGATAAAGAGCCCAGTCCCTTTCGAAAAATAGTAAGAGAGATCTGATTCAACTCTGATTTGTTTTCATCCATAGTAGCCTGAACACAATTGTTGCTAAGAAGGTATGAAGCTTGTGGCTACCTGAGGGCATCTGATGTAGCCCCCCCGTCGTTAGATTCTGTCGTCATGCCTCCCTAAGGTACGGACATGTCACATGTTCGTCTGGTTAGTGTATTGGCTGCCCCATCGTTCACAATGGAGCGAGGGCTTGAGCATGTGACCCTCCTCACCTGTCTCCGTGAGGGGTGTGGGAGGTGCTTGCAGATGCTTAGAATGTTTATTGATTAGGCTAATACCCCGTGGGCCGTGAGGGAGGGGGGGAAATGGCCTCCTCCCTTTATGACGGCTTATAGGCCAGAGGGACCTGTTTTGCTGAAGTTATTTGTGTGTTTTCTTTGAGAGTCAATAAAACAGAGAGGAGCTGTTTCATGAGCTTTATTCGTGCTTATGTGCAATGACGTACATGATTCTATGTCACTCACAGCAGAGAGAGCATGATTTTTGCATGCGGTAGATATACCAGCTTTTTGTACCGTGTTTCAAGTAAAGTCTGGACATGAAGGGATCATTCCCAGTACCACGTGGGCAGGTGATTGTGTAATATGGGAACGTGGACCTGGTTTATCAGGCACGTTTTTGTCTGGTGTCCCGGTTCGCCGAGGAGGCCCTGTGTTTGGCCGCCTGGCGGAGAACAAACCTGTTTTTGCTCCATGCGTGCTCGATGCAAGGTTGGCCTGGCGGGGGTCTCTGCCAGGGCTCTTCCTCGTATGCTGGCCGCTTCTGCGGTGGGGCACGCGTTGCCGAGTGGTGTCGAGACTACGCAGGTCTGCTTCCAGCAGACTCCCTTGGGGGGGCGAAGCTTCTCCGGGGAATGCCCACCCGGAGAGCTTCCGCCTGCTTGCGTCTTTGGTCCAGCTTGGGCTGAATTCGCTCCAAAGCTTTACCAAATAATCCCATCGGCTCTATCGAGTGGTGGAGAAAAGGCACATTTTGTCCCTCAGGGAGATCTGTTAAAGTCATCTACAGGTGGCGAATCACGATGACCACTTCCGCCATGTCCCTGCCTTGTGCAACAGCAGCTGTCCCCATCATACAGAGCACAAAGTCTGTTGCTCTGCGGGCTTCGTCCAGCAAGTCGGCGGCCGCCTGCTTGTCCGTTGTTACCT
>JBBPBX010005767.1:17093-40846 GCA_038048925.1 Garcialebias charrua | reverse complement strand
ATTCACCAAGGGACACAAAGTGAGTCTAGCATGAAGCTATTTTAAAATCTCCAGTGTCTCTGACTTTTAGGTTGCTTTTAATGGAGAACAGGTTTGCGAACTGAAGATAAATAGCATTTGTCTTGTCATAGAAACACGTTACTCTGTCTTTTTATGATTGTGTAAAGTTTACAATCTGCACAGATGGATGCATTCAGATGAGCTATTTGGAGTAAGCATTGCCCCTTAACACGGCTGTGGAGCATTATGCTCGTCTCCTTTTCTGTTACACAAGTCTACATGTCTGTGCATGCATGCTAAGTGTTTTTTTCTTCTGCATTCAGAAAGCTCTGCCTTCTTATAGGTCTTAATATAAGATCTTAACTTAAAAAAATAACATATCTAACAAAAAGTTAAAATTTACTCTGCTTTTTGTATAGACTGATATCATCCAAAAAAGCTAAGTCTGGTCCTCTGGACATTCAAAAAAACAAAACAAAACAAAAAAAAATGTAGAAACGTTTCGTCTTTCATCCGAAAGACTTCCTCAGTCTGAGAAGCTGTGTTCAGCTCAGTCTTATAAATAGCACCCTCTCACAGTGGATCAACCAGTTGGCTGATGACAGCCGAAACCAGCTGCTCACACTGAAATCATGTTGTTTTTTATCACAGCTGGATTACAGAGGCACAGTCTATAGATTTGCCTCAACCACTACCTTAGCTAAACTGGAGCACATTTAGCTGCTCTGAGGTTTAGAACAGGTGTGCCCTTTAGGACTCACTGTTGTACCATTGCTGAACTTGCTTCACTCAATGTTCGTATATTTTCATATACAAAGACATTTTAGGAAAATGACCATCATAGATCTACTCCAAGTTCATTTCACTACACAACACACATATTTTAGGCAAAGGTGGGCGCCAGACCACTGGGGAGCGCTAAAGCGCTAATCCGCTTATAGCGGACCTAAACAATTTCAGAGTCAGAGAGAGAGTCAGAGAGTCTTTATTGTCATTTGCACCGCATGTGGTACATGAGATGAAAACGAGATTATGTACACGAGGTCCCAGTTACATCCAACAACAAATGAAAGAGAAAAACAGTAATAACATCGAGAACTAACTAAGAAAAACATCAACTAGTAATACACTAAGCCTAATATAGTGGGAATAAACAGCAGCACGAACATGAGTTTGTATGAGCAGATGGTCACAGATGGTCACAGATGAACACAGCAACAAGAAAACATATCAGCATCACCATGATGTGATATTTTGCAGTGTTTATTTTAATTTTATTTTTATTTATTCATGAGTCTAACAGCCTCAGGGTAGAAGCTGTTCCTCAGTCTAGTGGTTCTACACTTGATGCTCCTCAACCTCCGTCCTGAGGGGAGTGGGGCAAAGAGTGAGTGTGCTGGATGAGTGAGGTCTTTCATGATACAGGTGGCTCTTTTCCTGCATCTAGAGGTGTAAATGTCTGTGATGGTGGGGAGACTGACTCCAACAGACTTCTGTGCAGCCTTCACCACTCTCTGCAGAGCTTTTCTTTCTTCAACTGTGCAGCCTCCATGCCACACGTTGATGCTGGAGCACAGGATGCTCTCCACTGCACACCTGTAGAACGAGGTGAGAACTGGGCTGCTCAGACCGGCTCGTCTCAGCCGTCTGAGGAAGTAGAGTCTCTGATGACCTTTCTTGATCAGGCTGGTGGTGTTGTTGCTCCAGCTGAGGTTATCATTCAGGTGTACACCCAAGTACAATTTGTTAGCTTTACAGCGGATTGACTAACTTTTATAATTCATAAGCGGATTTGCGCTATTTTTATTTAAAATGCAGTACCGCTAATAACTAATTATCTATCAGTAAAAACGAAAAAACTTATTTACGGGCTCTTAAATCAACCGGACGACTGCTAACAGACCATATCCTGTCAGCGCCGGATGTGGTCCGTGACAAAAAAGCGTCCCCCTCAGTCTCTTGGCTAGAGAGAGCGCAGTTAGCAGCCAGTGTGTTACTCTGCAGCCTTATTGCTTGTTTTCGAAGAGTCAGACGAAGAGTTTTTAACATGGAGGGTGAACTTATGGATGTTTCTCAGCGGCCTACGCGACGCGTCTGGATTAAAAAAAGTAGTTCGCCATTTGCCCTCTTCAAAATGGCGGCGGCCACAGAAGCTAAGGACTTTCCAAGAAAACACGGTAAAAACAATTATTTCTTTGCTGAGAAAAAATATATTTCTTAGCTGACTTTATAGCACAAGGTTTTTCTGAGCTTAACCGGTTCACGAAATGGTCAAATCTGTTGGATTAAAAAAAGTAGTTCGCCATTTGCCCTGTTCAAAATGGCGGCCGCGACGGCCACAGAAGCTAAGGACTTTCCAAGAAAACACGGTAAAAACAATTATTTCTTTGCTGAGAAAAAATATATTTCTTAGCTGACTTTATAGCACAAGGTTTTTCTGAGCTTAACCGGTTCACAAAATAGTCAAATCTGCTGGATTTAAAAAAGTAGTTCGCCATTTGCCCTGTTCAAAATGGTGGTTAGCGTGTTGGCATTAGCTACCACTAGCATTGCAAATACATAAGCGCTTTTGAAATTGCGGACCTAAATAAATTAATAAGTGCTTTAGAAATAGCGGAACTAATTTTTGGATTAGCGCTGCCCAGCACTGGTTTTAGAGCCAGGCTAAAGTTTAAAGGTATTGTGACATGATTTTGTAAATTTGAATATTTGTCAGAACATATATATCTTATATCATTGAGCTCTGGTCGTTTTTGCATAATAAATTATAAACATATTAAAATTTTATTCGAAATTATGCTAAATTTTTCTCTGGTATTTGCTGGGATACGCCCCTGAAATTCCGCGCATTTCCGCAATACGTCATCACCAGTCGTCGTCACCAGTCATCAACGTCACAACGGGCAGAAGGCAGAGCCTTGCCCGTTTATTAGGTGTGTTAACTGCTTGCCATACAGATTCATTTCCTGAAGGATCGCCTTTTATTTGTGTAACTTGAAAAATGCCGTCACGTTGTAGTGCATTTGTGTGTTCTAATATCAGCAGTGAACAAGTGAGCCTTCACAAATTTCCAAAAGATGACAAACTTTGTCAAGAATGGACCAGACAACGACCGGTGGGTTCCAGGAGTCCTATGTCTGCAGCGACCATTTCACTGCCGATTGTTTTCAGCACCTGGTATAAAAGAATCTTTAGGATTACCATTAAGATTCAGAAGACTTTTAAAACCGGATGCTATTCCTACTATTTTTAAAAGAAAATCTACAGAAGAAAGTCCCACAGGAGCTACCATGTCGAAACAACGCAGGGACCATCGGAAGACTGTCCAGGAGATGAGTAAGTCTTTGTGTAAACATAATCGGAGGTGTGTAGTGTTTTAGATTATAAACTATTTATTTTACGTGAGTTCATGTTGTTTTACTTTATACACTTTGAGTGTATAAAGCCAATTATCACGGCAGATTATGTTTGTTCGCTGCTAACAAGCTAGCCGAATCAGATAGCTAACACAATAGCCGCGGTACAGGCCACGTTGCTAATGATGTATTTTTAAATTATGTCTGCGCCATCAGGTAACATCTGTAGTTTCCTTCTATTCGGGGAGGGATATTAATGAGAGTTTTGGATGATTTACTGTCTTAAAATGATATATCGCTGACGCAACCGGTAATAAGCCGACATAGCAGCTAACAAACATTAGCCGAGTGCCCGGAGCAAACACGTTGCTAATGATGTATTTTTAAATTATGTCTGCGCGATCAGGTAATTCTTTTTATTCGGGGAGGGATATTAATGAGAGTTTTGGATGATTTACTGTCTTAAAATGATATATCGCTGACGCAACCGGTAATAAGCCGACATAGCAGCTAACAAACATTAGCCGAGTGCCCGGAGCAAACACGTTGCTAATGATGTATTTTTAAATTATGTCTGCCGATCAGGTAATTCTTTTTATTCGGGGAGGGATATTAATGAGAGTTTTGGAAGATTTACTGTCTTAAAATGATATATCTCAGACGTGACCGGTGTCAGGGACTCTTGTTAGCCAAGATAGCTTCTAAAAATATTAGCCGAGAGCCCGGAGCAAACACGTTGCTATGTATGCATTTTTAAATTATGTCTGCGCCATCAGGTAACATCTGTAATTTTTTTATTCAGGGAGGGTTTATTAATGAGAGTTTTGGAAGATTTACTGTCTCAAAATGATATCTCAGACGCGATAGGACATGCTCCGCCATTATTATTTAAATGCACGTTGGAGCGTGCCTTCCCGTTGTCACGTCAAGATGACATTTTGCGGAAATGCGCAGATTTTTAGGGGCGTATCCCAGAGAAAACAACTACCATAACTTGGAATAAAAATTTAATATATTTATAATTTATTATGCAAAAACGACCAGAGCTCAATGATATAAGATATATATGTTCTGACAAATATTCAAATTTACAAAATCATGTCACAATACCTTTAAGGTACCCTTTATGCCACAGAGTCAAAAGATGTGTTTGTCTTATTTGGGCCTGTGGTCTTGGAATGATCTGCAACTTAAGTTGAGGTTGGCATCTTTTATTTCTTTATCTAGTTTTATGCAAAAACTGTCAGAGGTTTTAGTCACATCTTGCACCTGCAATGTTTAAATATCTTAAATTGTGATTTTTAAAAATATTTGTATTGTATTTGTATTCATTTATTACCGGATGTTTTGTTGTAAATATTTTAATATTACTGTCATCAAGACTGTTTCTGTATTTGTAATGGCTTGTTTATATCTTGCACATTGTCTGGGACATCCTTGTAAAAGAGAGATTAATAATCTCAGTGGCTTTCTTGTCTGGTAAAATAAAGGTTTAAATAAATAAAATAATATGTATGTGTATGACATCATTTTTTATACTATCCATTTGTGCAAATGGGCCTAGGTCCATAGAAGTAATTCATCAATTAAAAATAAATCATCTCCTCAAAGAGATTTAATCTGTGTCTGTGACATATGTTTGCACTCATCCAGCTAACAGCTTAATCACTACACTTGTCATCATTGGAGTCTTGGCAGTTTAGAGCTTCTTTTCATGTTTGTTGGCTAGAAAAGCCCAACTAGCAGCCAGCGCAACAAATCACAGCCCGCTAACTTTGCACTCCATCAGAAATGGATGAAGACACCAGGCTTTGTAGGCTAACGGCTGTCAAATTATTATTATTTATTTGTTATGTAACTTCAATTTTTGAACGTATCTCTAATTTGAGACAAAGTTCTTCTTAAGATGGTGTGAAATGGGCTCATTCAATGGAAGATTAAGGGCGGCTGGTTTTAGCATGTACAGAACATATTGTTCACAAATAGCAACAGCTAAAACAGTTGCTATACAGTAATTCAACATATTGCTCCATCTGCTTTCTGCTGCTTGAAATGATGTGTGCATTTCTCCTATATTGATCCTTTTGTCTTTCTACTTCAAAGATTCTTCAACTAGAATATGTGAGCGTAGAACAAATAAAACAAAAAGTTAATTTGTTCTGCTGTTATCTCCATCCAACCATAGATGAACAGGTTTTTGTATTGGGTTAAACCTCTGCCAAACCAACAAACCGCGCTGCAGCAGTACCTGTATGTTTTCTGTCAGAGGAGCGCTCCCGCGCACGTGATTAAAATACAGCTGTGCTCTTGAGACACGTGGGAGACAACCCCTACAGATTAATGTTGGTTTGAGACACAAAAAACAAACTACGTCTGTTCATGGAGAAATGTATTCAAAATTCAAAGAACGAGACTGCGATCCTCTGAGGTCTTCTCAAGGGAGAAAACTGAGATGCTCTGCACACACCGTGAGACAATCTTTAGACGCCTTTGCAAATCCTGTTCGCCTACTAATCACCAGCAATCACAGCCTAGTGACGCTCCCTTAAATTATGTCTAGTGTAAAGGTGCAGTCTGCAGTTTCTGTAGTGCAGTCTAAGTTTTCTAAAAATATATTTTTAACATATTTCTTCACTCTGTCACTATCTCCTGACAGACTGATGTTAGACAAAGTAATCTTTGAAAAAACTATAGTCCCCTTGCTTCTCCAGGTGTTACTAAAAGCATTTCTAAAAAGCCACAGTGACCCACCGTTAACCAGCCAATAAAAACAGAGCTTGAATTTGAATTTCAGCAGAGCAAGGGGGAGCAGAGCCATATATGGCTCTGAGGGGGAGGGATCAGAATGCTTTCTCTGTTGAAATTTTTTTCTAAGTGCTGCGTTCTACAGAAACTGCAGACTGCACCTTAAAGGTGCTATATATAGTTTTTGGAACACGCTGGAACTTAGAAAAATTTTGAACAGAGACACGTTTCTGGTCCCTCCCCCTTGCTCTCGGCTGAAGCCTCCATAGCTCCGCCTCCACTGCATGTCCTGTCTCGTGAACGCGCATGTGTGCTGCGAAGTTCTGTGTTTATATGTTAATAAAACGTTCTAAAAAATAAAATAAAAACATGGAGCGCTGGTCCAGCACACCAGAACACCAGGAAATCTGCAGAGCCTCGCGCAGCCACGTTGAACCCAAGTTTAATTCGCTCGTGACAAATTCATTCATTTCCTCATCATTTCAGTCGTTTAGTCAGGAAGCGATCACTTGACTTTTGGCAAAAAAACTAAAGAAAAGTCCAGGGGCCTCATGTATCAAAAACCTGCGTGGATTTCCTACTGAAAAGTGACGTACGGTGAAATCCAGAAAAGTGTCTACGCACAAAAAGATCCAGATTTATCAAACTGTGCGTACACCTGAATCCACGCACATTCCTTTTGTACATCACAATTGACGTGGAACTGAGCGCACGTGAGACACCTCCCCTGACACGCCTACATTTACATATGTTAAACAGATGCAAATTACTTCCTGCATGTGTGAAGGACATGTTTGTTTGATCCCTGCGCGATCAGAAATGATTTCTAGATTCGGGAAAATAATGAATTCAATATAATATGAGTGAGGACAAACATCCTAAGTAAGAATAGTAATAAAATGTGTTCATCATGCAAAGAACGAGTGATTGTCGGTATTTGTGTGCGCGCGCACCCTGCTGTGGTGCGCGAACCGGCTCATTCATTCATTCTGTGTGGAAATATTAACTTTGCGCACGAGTTTATTACCATTATTACTGTAAACACAGAGGAACTTACTTGGATGTTTGCTAGAACATAGATCTTTGTTTATGTAGATGATGTGAAGAAACGTGTCTGTGCGTCTTGGTGGAGACTTTTCATGACATGATGTTGGAGTCTCCAGACGCAGCGCGCGCCCCGCAGCCCTGTGCGCAGTCTGTCTGTGAAGCTTTTGCTCTCCTACAAGTTATATAAGGTGTACTTTCACGTGTCATTTTGGAGAAATCTACAATAAACGCAGATAATGAAACACCTCCAGCTGCCGTGTCGACACCGGTGAGGGTGCGCGCGCGCTCCAAGCGCGACCACTCAGCCTTTGGAATCGATGAGACCATTGGACATGATCCGGCTTTGTGTGGACTGGACTGCACAGTCCCGATCGACCTGCAGCCCCCTCTGTGGAACAGTTTGACCGCTGCTTCTGTATGCACGCGTGATGCACGGCTCCCCAGAGCGCAGCAGTAGTGCCAAACTGGAAAATTATTATTTCTGAAAACGGCTGATAAGCCATATCCTAGATCGGAAAACTATATCTGTTTCTAAATAAATGCTCTGCGTGTTACACTATTTATTATAACCTCCAGTAAGGCTGAATGAATCCGTTCCTGTTAAATTTATTTTTGGCACAACGTTGCGCGTCCTTTATTTCACTGCGTCATGTGGATGTAATACTTGTTAATCGTGTGTTTGGAGGGAATATTAATCATTTTCACATCTTGAACTGTTAATAATAATAATAATAATAATAATAATAATAATAATAATGAATTCAATTTATAACGCACTTTTCATTAATGGAAATCTCAAAGTGCTACAAGGTGCAACATATTTGAATGTCAATAAGACAAATAATAAAACAATTAAAATCAACAACAGTATCAACTCAGATCAAAAGTAGAATCATGAGGAGTAAAGTATGCTCGGTTGAAAAGAAAGGTCTTCAAGCCGCTCTTAAAGTCAACCACAGACTGTGGGGCTTCAGTTTCTCTGAAACACCTGTAAGTGTCGCCAAAGGAACAAGAACCACAGAAACGTGCGTACGCCTGCTCGGGAGCTTGCGTGGATATGTACCTGGATGCGCATATATTCACGTTCAGTTCAGTTTTGATACATACGGGCTTTTGCGTGGAAAGTGACGTGCGCAATGTTTTTGTGCGCACGCACGGTTGATACATGAGGCCCCAGATCAGGGATGAAGAAGGGGAATTTAATACATTTGTGTCACATACAAAACAGTCTTGCATCGCTTTGCAATCATTTGAACGAGAATGTGCGCGGATGCGCGCTGGGGCTGGGACAGGCGGGGGCGTGGGTTAGGGGCGTGAGAAGCTCTGTTTTTATTGGCTGGTTAACGGCGGGTCACTGTGGGTTTTTAGAAATGCTTTTAGTAACACCTGGAGAAGCAAGGGGACTATAGTTTTTTTCAGAGATTACTTGTCTAACATCAGTCTGTCAGGAGATAGTGACAGAGTGAAGAAATATGTTAAAAATATATTTTTAGAAAAGTTACATATAGCACCTTTAAGGGTCTGAAACATCTTTGATCAATTTCAGATCATTTCTGCCACTTTGCTTAGTGAATAGTGGCACACTGGCATAGTTGGTAGATCTACTGCCTCTCAGCAAGCAGGTTGCCCCGGTGCAGATCCTGGCCGGGGGCCTTTCTGGGTGGAGTTTGCATGTTCTCTCTGTGCAACGTGGGTTTTATACTGGGACTCTGTTTTCCTCCCACAGACTAAAAACATGCATGTTGGACCAGGGCTATTCAACAAAACTTCTCATGGAGCCACAGTTTCTGAAAGGGGGACAGACATCCAGCAATTAAAATCATTATGTAAATAAACCAAAGTTCACAATGATCTGTTAGCTTTTTAAATGTGTTTATTTTGTCCCATTGAATCATAAATGCAATAAACAGAACCTAAAACCAAAACCCAGAATGCACCCCTCAACCCAAAAAAAATTATGAAGTGGGCCAAACTGAAGTCACTCGCAGGCTGGAAATGGCTCGTGGGCCACCAGTTGAATAGCCCTGTGTGTTAGACTAACTGGTAACTCTAAATTGTCCCTGGGTGTGAGTGAGAGTGTGAATGGTTGTTTGTCTCATTTGTTACATGTCCCTGTGATGGACTGGAGACCTGTCCAGGTGTCCCCCTCCTCTCTCACAGTGACTGGTAGATATGGGCACCAGTGACGCCTGTGACTCGAAAAGGAAGAAGCGGGTAAAGATAATGGATGTTTGCTGAATAAAATGTCCACAGTGTCACAAAACATGCTCCAACTGTGATAATCAACTGGTGACTCGTGGACCACTTCAAGTTTCTTGGAGGGAGCTTTCCGGTCAGTTGGGGGTGACTTTTTGAAATTAAAAATATTGAGTAATTGTGAACAATTTGATAAATGTTACTGTATATTTCAACACAAAACAGACCAGACTCAAGTAAATGGGATAAATTGTATACTTTTTTACTAACAAATGTTTATGCAGGCTTGTCTGAATCATCATTGTATACATATTTGTGGACAATGTTGAGGACCCCCTGGTCTAGTGTCTTTTGTTCCTTGCATGACCATTGTTGTTCCAAGTTTCTGATCTCATTAATGTTATGCAAGACTCGTCCAACTCAGCCTCTTTTTTCTATATTATTGTTCTAAAAATAAGAAAAAGAAAAATTGCCTCTTCTAAAGTAAGACAATAAAGGAAGACTGCCAATATGTTAGTTGTGAATCAGTGACAAAAGCTCCAGAACTTTTAACTGTCAGCCACCACAAGTCCCATACTGTCAATATCACTTTATTAGGCCACAACAAATTTCAATATTGGATACTCAAATATAAATATATGATCTAATCTTTATTAAATTCAATGCGAGCAGTTTACAAAACTTCCAAAGTCCTGACTTATAATAAACGGTTAGAATGTTTTGCAAACAGTTTGATCTTAAACTCTAAATGTCATAATTTATATTTTATAGTGATTTTCTTTGTACATTTGCATCCTCTCCAATTAGTTTGTGCAAATATAATGCTCTTTGTAAGCATTTTTTTTTCTCCATTATGGGCCCTCTTCCTGTACATAAATAAAAGGAAGGCGATAACATAGATAACATATTTTAAAACCTAAACTCTTTATAGTTAAAATATTTGAAATTATTTATGTTTGGTGTCTTTTTTTCTGCATAAAAATGTTTAAACAAAATCTTCTGGACTGCAGCGTAGGGCAACCTGTCGCTTCTCCGTCTGTCTGAGGGCGAATAATGTTCTTTGTAAGTCCCCTCCAAAAAACGCTGTGTCTGCAAAGCACCCATAATCCACTGCGCCAAAGAAGATGTCAGTATTGAAGAGGTAGCTTCCTGAATAATTTATAGAATCATAACCTGCAGGAAGTCAGCAGCTAACTCAACCTGACTGTGACATGTTTAACACGCTCGTCTGACTGAGGCTGTGATAATGAGGTTGTTGTACTTACCTGACTGGAATGATGTAACGACTTCTTCCAGTCATTGAGCATCTAATGCATGCTCCTATACCATTGGCAGCATATTTTAAATGATCCAATATTAGATTAAAATGCAAATGAGCACGGTTTAAACTTGTGTGGGTGAGGTAAGGTTATTGTGCAATGAATTTTGTCAAACTAAGTGAAAGTTTGCTAACAATTAACAGCTTATATGTCATAGACAGGTGAAGTCAGATAAACCTTTGTGACTCAGTACAGATTGTTGTAGGACAGTTCAAATGTACAATTTGTTGGTTTTATCTTGTTGAACTCTTATTCCTGAAGTCTCATGGGCCATTCCTTCCCCTTACAAGTCGAAGGTTTCAAGAAAATGTGACTAAATATATAAAACCAAACATTGTTTTAGTATATGACATACTGCTGTGACTGTGACAATGGATTAAAACGGTATTCATGAGATTGCATGACTTGGAGGACAAGTTGTTGGGTTTTCTTCATGCTCAGTCATGATGGCAAGCAGTCAGGTCATTACTGTTTCCATTTTCTGTTGGATTTGTGGAAATTGTTGCCTTTATTTCAACATCTCCAATCGAATTTATGCAAGTTGGCTTCTTAAATTAGTAATATTTCTTACTTTACTGCTTCCTGCTTTACACCTATTGTCTTCTTTAGTGTTTGATGTGATTTAAGTACAGTGTAATGGGATGTGATAAAGTGCTTCTTTTATTGCAATGCCTTGAGCAGGACTGTTTGTACGTCCAAATCTTCCTGGTAGATTTACGACCATTAGTTGACTGCTCTCGTTCACTGTCTGAATATTTATACAACAGTTAAGCTATTTTAGCCCCTGCATTTTATTTATTGATGTAAATAATTTTGGAACTAAAAGAGAAAATCGTCAATAAATAAACTTGGTTATCTTTATATTTGGATGGCAAAGTCCTACTCAGATCTTCTCAATCTACACGCTCAAACTTTAGTTAAAGCTAGCTGAGAACTAGAAACGATGTCACATTGAAATCCAATGGCATCTGTCTCTAAAAGCTATAGACTAGTTCTGTGTTTGAAGCAAAAACGAAGACATGTTCCTTATTGTGTGTCCTACATTTTCTCAGTCAGGCTATTTAAAGATGATAAATGGAATTGACTATTGGGCTGTAATTTAAAGACAGCTCGCTATCCATGTCTTTGGCTGTCAGAGTTATTTTACCTCCAGTCAAATAAAGATTCCATCACTCATTGGTCAAAAGGCTTAAGCTGTGTGACCAAAGATGAATGAGAAGTGGTATAGTCATTAATAGGATATGCTTGATGACTGCACAAGGTTTTCTTGAACATAAAACAGGTCTCACAAGCATAATCAAAGGAATACCTGCAAAAATATAGAAAGAACCATAGAGATGGTTTCCCATGTGAGAGAACTCCTCCAAGATGTGCTGCTTGGTCTGATGCAGGGAGTGAATCTGAAACATTTGCTTTAGATCTCAATGTTCTTGGTTTGACACATGCCAATATATAGTTGAGCTGGTGGAACCAAACGGTTAAAGATTTAACTACCTAGCCCCATGTAGGGAGCAGGTACATGTCTTGGACCTAGGGGGTATAGAGTGTGCATCAGGATTATGAATGGAACGTGTCGTTATTGTTTGTCTTTGTGTGAGTGAGGATGAGGGTGGGTCTGAGTGAGTATGTCTGTGTATGAATGTCTAATTGTCAGGCTGGGATTTGGATTGCCCCCTCTCTGTTACATCTGAGGCTACTTGGTGTCGCGCTCCTACCACGTGGCCCCCGGGTGGGTGTCTTTTTGCCTGCGGGCGTGCTGGGGGCCCTTGTTGTCGCTTTCAGGGGTTGGGCGCTTGGGCGTGTTTCGGCTCGGCCTGGTGGCTGCCTGGTGGGGCTCGGGTCCTCTGGTCCTATCGGGTCTGGGCCTGAGGGGTGGGCGTCCCCGGTGCCCGGGCCTCGGTGACCGGGCCTGGGGCTACGCCAGTGCAGCGGGCTCTCGCAGCAAGCTCCGGCGGGGGCCTGTGGGTTTGTCGCTGTTGGCCTCCCGGGGGTCATTGTGTGTAGTCGCTGGTGGAGCTCGTCCGGTTCTCCCCCTTGGTCAGATCTGGGGAAAGGGTGAGTGGCTTGTCCTGTTCGGGTGGCCCTGGGGACTCTGGGCTCGGGGTCCTTCTTGGGGTCTTGGGCTTTGATCGCTCCTTCGTCTGCCTCGGGCCTTGGGGGGACGGATCTCTGATGCTTCACAGTTGCTACTGAATGTTCTATTGGAGGAACCTTACTCACTTATGCATGCTCACAACCACACACAAATGGATGCAGGGATGTATATGTAGATATCATATGCAGATATGTAGATGGATATGTGATATGGATGTATATGTATATATATTTGTAGGTATGGGTATGTTTATTTATGGAAATCTACTGCAAGGTCATGAATATTATCAGTCTTTATGCATGTGTATTTTGTTGCTGTGTTCTGTCACGTGCTTTGCAGGATTGCGGACGGAGGTTGGGTGTGTTTGCCTTGTGCTCTTTTTGTGGATAATTGTTGTTTTGTTGTCTCACTTTCTCTTTTCTTTCTTTCTCTCTATTAAAAAAAATAATAATAATTAAAAAAAAATAAATAAAAAATAAAAAAAATAAAAAAACATATTGGAGTGAGAGGATGGCTATAAGGTGTGAAGGGAGGCCATCTATAAATGGAAAAAAAAAAAAAAAAAAAAGATTTAACTACCTAGCCCCATATAGGGGGCAGGTACATGTCTTGGACCTAGGGGGTATAGAGGATGCATCAGGATTATGAATGGAACGTGTCGTTATTGTTTGTCTTTGTGTGAGTGAGGATGAGGGTGGGTCTGAGTGAGTATGTCTGTGTATGAATGTCTAATTGTCAGGCTGGGATTTGGATTGCCCCCTCTCTGTTACATCTGAGGCTACTTGGTGTCGCGCTCCTACCACGTGGCCCCCGGGTGGGTGTCTTTTTGCCTGCGGGCGTGCTGGGGGCCCTTGTTGTCGCTTTCAGGGGTTGGGCGCTTGGGCGTGTTTCGGCTCGGCCTAGTGGCTGCCTGGTGGGGCTCGGGTCCTCTGGTCCTATCGGGTCTGGGCCTGAGGGGTGGGCGTCCCCGGTGCCCGGGCCTCGGTGAACGGGCCTGGGGCTACGCCAGTGCAGCGGGCTCTTGCAGCAAGCTCCGGCGGGGGCCTGTGGGTTTGTCGCTGTTGGCCTCCCGGGGGTCATTGTGTGTAGTCGCTGGTGGAGCTCGTCCGGTTCTCCCCCTTGGTCAGATCTGGGGAAAGGGTGAGTGGCTTGTCCTGTTCGGGTGGCCCTGGGGACTCTGGGCTCGGGGTCCTTCTTGGGGTCTTGGGCTTTGATCGCTCCTTCGTCTGCCTCGGGCCTTGGGGGGACGGATCTCTGATGCTTCACAGTTGCTACTGAATGTTCTATTGGAGGAACCTTACTCACTTATGCATGCTCACAACCACACACAAATGGATGCAGGGATGTATATGTAGATATCATATGCAGATATGTAGATGGATATGTGATATGGATGTATATGTATATATATTTGTAGGTATGGGTATGTTTATTTATGGAAATCTACTGCAAGGTCATGAATATTATCAGTCTTTATGCATGTGTATTTTGTTGCTGTGTTCTGTCACGTGCTTTGCAGGATTGCGGACGGAGGTTGGGTGTGTTTGCCTTGTGCTCTTTTTGTGGATAATTGTTGTTTTGTTGTCTCACTTTCTCTTTTCTTTCTTTCTCTCTATTAAAAAAAATAATAATAATAAAATAATAAATAAATAAATAAAAAAAAAAAAAATAAACATATTGGAGTGAGAGGATGGCTATAAGGTGTGAAGGGAGGCCATCTATAAATGGAAAAAAAAAAAAAAAAGATTTAACTACCTAGCCCCATATAGGGGGCAGGTACATGTCTTGGACCTAGGGGGTATAGAGGATGCATCAGGATTATGAATGGAACGTGTCGTTATTGTTTGTCTTTGTGTGAGTGAGGATGAGGGTGGGTCTGAGTGAGTATGTCTGTGTATGAATGTCTAATTGTCAGGCTGGGATTTGGATTGCCCCCTCTCTGTTACATCTGAGGCTACTTGGTGTCGCGCTCCTACCACGTGGCCCCCGGGTGGGTGTCTTTTTGCCTGCGGGCGTGCTGGGGGCCCTTGTTGTCGCTTTCAGGGGTTGGGCGCTTGGGCGTGTTTCGGCTCGGCCTAGTGGCTGCCTGGTGGGGCTCGGGTCCTCTGGTCCTATCGGGTCTGGGCCTGAGGGGTGGGCGTCCCCGGTGCCCGGGCCTCGGTGAACGGGCCTGGGGCTACGCCAGTGCAGCGGGCTCTTGCAGCAAGCTCCGGCGGGGGCCTGTGGGTTTGTCGCTGTTGGCCTCCCGGGGGTCATTGTGTGTAGTCGCTGGTGGAGCTCGTCCGGTTCTCCCCCTTGGTCAGATCTGGGGAAAGGGTGAGTGGCTTGTCCTGTTCGGGTGGCCCTGGGGACTCTGGGCTCGGGGTCCTTCTTGGGGTCTTGGGCTTTGATCGCCCCTTCGTCTGCCTCGGGCCTTGGGGGGACGGATCTCTGATGCTTCACAGTTGCTACTGAATGTTCTATTGGAGGAACCTTACTCACTTATGCATGCTCACAACCACACACAAATGGATGCAGGGATGTATATGTAGATATCATATGCAGATATGTAGATGGATATGTGATATGAATGTATATGTATATATATTTGTAGGTATGGGTATGTTTATTTATGGAAATCTACTGCAAGGTCATGAATATTATTAGTCTTTATGCATGTGTATTTTGTTGCTGTGTTCTGTCATGTGCTTTGCAGGATTGCGGACGGAGGTTGGGTGTGTTTGCCTTGTGCTCTTTTTGTGGATAATTGTTGTGTTTAGTTGTCTTACTTTCTATCTTTTCTTTCTCTCTCTAAAAAAAAAATTCATATCGGTGTGAGAGGATGGCTGTGAGGTGAGAAGGGAGGCCATCTATAAAAGGGATAAAAAATAATAATAAAAAGATTTAGTTACTTCAAAAGAATAAAAACTAATTAGCAGTAGTGACCATTTGAGACTAAACTGAAGCTAATTTTTTTTTTAAATGTCTGAATAACCAATTAGGGGGTAGAAAAGCATTAATAAGAAAGTTAAATGCAAATCTTAAGAGTTTTAACAACCTTGATGACTATTTTAACTCCCAGTTAGACAAATGTCCTAATTAAAATTAAAATAGACACAAAAGTAAACTGACATTTTAGACTTGAATAGGATCATCTGAGAAACCTTTTCTTTACGTATCCTCACTTTAAAATGCAAAGGCTAATGTGCTTTTATTTACCTACAGTCAGTAAAAATAGTTGTTGTCACATGAAGCCGTAAAGATCAGCAAGCCGAAATGTAAACGTCTTCTAGTTCTTGTCATGGAAGCCAGAGGACAAAACAAGCATGTCTTTTAAAATAGGCTAACTGACAATTATCACACAGATCACAGAGAACGTTCTCGAAGAAGAGACGTACCAGTTGCAGCCACGCATTTGTGATTAACACTTGGTTCTTCTCATCCTGGAGGGGGAACAACAGGAGAGACAATGATTAGTAGCAAGAAGAAATGTACGCAGACAGATAGCAAATGATAAAACCCTGCAGGGAACAAGAGACAGAATGTGTGTGGTCGGTAAACATGAAGCGTGACATCACAAGACGGGATCAGCCATGAAGCCAAACTGCAACCCAGATGAGTCAGAGGCGACTTGCAGTCTGAATGACAACGATGCACTGCAGCTTGTTTTATGCAGTGTTGTATAAATGTGCCATTTTAGGAAGCATAATAAGGTACCGGAGTAGAATCAGAGCAAAGTGAAGGACTTTATAGAGGCAGAAGTCAGTAAGACTGTATATAGATGATGAGAGTATCAGGTTTTAGTCATTTATTCTGACAATAGGAACCCCAGATCCTCTCAAAGGTCAATGGCTACATGCAGAATAATGAAAGAGGGGAAATATTTGAATGAAACACCCTGCAAGCAACGAGGTAGACGGAAAAAGACATGCTGTGATTTTTTAACACATAACCAAAGGTGAGAAGAAAAACTTCTAAATGTAAGTGGCACATGCTGGACATTTTCTTGCTAATGCAACACATTAAATCACAGTTGTATTAGAAATGTACAAATAAATACTTCACAGCTGTGTTTAGTATTTTTCTTTTGTGTGAACTTTTTTTTAGACTTATGCAGTCACTGATTGATCTTTATCACTTTATCTTCCACTCATGACTGGATCTGGATCAACGCAGCAGCTTCAGCCCTTTGAAAACATTTCCTTTCATGTTGCTTTGATAAAATCTTGAAATTTCACTGCTTGTTTCTGGCCGTTTCTCACCAGCAAACACAAAAATCCTTTATCAGACCGTGTCTTCCTTCTGCTGTTTCATCCTGATTTTTCTTTTATTCGCTCAAGAAATGTTAGAGTTTCTTATGTTGTGAAAAAGTTATGAAATATGTTAGTATTTTGAAGTTTTGAAGTCTGTCAGTGCTCTTCACAAAAAAATAATCACTTTATAATCATTTGTTCTCGTCACTCTGGTTGTTAAGACAAGGTACAACCTGTCTAGATCATCTGTTTAAATAAAAGCTTAGCATAACAAGTGATTGGTAAAAAGGAATATTTTTTTTCTTTTTTTATTAAAGTTTTTATTCATTTTACATATAAAAAAAACATAAAAGATAATGGGGAAAAAAAATCATAAATATGTGAAAAAATTCAAAATACATAAAATGAAAGGTGGCAGAAAGAAGAAAAAATCTTATTTTGTCTGCCCCCTTTTTTCCAAAAAACAAACAAACAAACAATTTACAAACAATCAATTTAAACAATAAACTTCCAGAAACAACAGATCAATTTAGTAACATTTCACACTCAATAATTAACAAATACATTAGGATGCATTACTTAAAGCTTTAGTATTTTGCTAGTAGTTTAGACTTGATTTTTTTTCATCACAGAGTTTACATCTTTAACATCCTTATCCAAAACATTCCACAATTCCACTCCCTTATTCGAAATAAAACGTCCCTTCAAACTAGTCCTATATCTAGGTTTAACAAACATTTCAGTTCCTTTTAAACTGTAACAGCTTTCTCTCTTTATGAAAAACATTTGAACATTCGTGGGTAGCACATTCTTATGAGCCTTATGCATTACTAACAAAATATTATAATCTACCAATTCATAAAACTTCAATAATTTGAGTTGTTTAAATAATACATTTGATGGATGACGATAAGGCTTTCTAGCTATAATTCTCACCGCTCTTTTCTGTAAAATAAAAATGGAATTTGTTATAGTTGTACAGGCTTTACCCCAAACCTCCACACAATAAATTAAATGTGGAACAAAAATTGAGTTATATAGCAAAGAGCCCTATCATTTAACAAGCCCTTTAGTTTATACAATACAGCAATAGATTTAGATAACTTAGTTTTAACAAAATGTACATGCTGTTTCCATGACAACCTCTCATCAACAATAACACCCAAAAACTTCACCTCATCCACTCTACTTAGTTCAACACCATCAATTTTGATAGAAAATGTATCTATTTTCTTTTTGCTAAATAACATATAGTTAGTCTTATCTAAATTTAATGATACTTATTTAAACTAAACCAAGTTTGTAATATTGAGATCTCCTGTTTTAACAACTCAAACATTTGTTTCAAATCATAACCAAAATAAAAGGTGGTATCATCAGCAAAAAGAACACACCTTAGAATGCCAGACACTTTTGCCAAATCATTTATATACAAAATAAAAAGCTTAGGTCCCAGTATAGAACCCTGAGGGACTCCATATAGTTATAGAAATTCTGGTCAAATCTCGTACATGGCGTTATGAATAATCTCATGTAATATTGTGAATAGGTTTGTACCAGTGGTGTAGTCTATACGCGGGTATACAGAGTATACCCCTAGAAAAACTCAAGAATTTCAGTATACCCACTAAAAAGTGCCCAATGATACAAGACATATCATTAGACACGTGTCACTGATACATTAAATGGCAGTTAAATGCTTCCGTAACAATCCACCGGTATGCAGCGTTTGTTTATTGCATTTGCCTATCCAGCAAAGTATTGTATAATACTTCTGTACTTACTACTTAATACTTGAACATGTTTTGCTTTGTTACTGTTTTATAAATTACATAACATGTTTTCAACACAAAGCCAACTGTTGTACAAAGTTAGTTGTACATTTATTGAAATATAAGCATCAGAGAAATTTTGGAAATGGCCAATATGCTTAAACATCAAAATTAATTGACAACTGATTTGTACTAACCAGTGTACTTTGGTTTCTAAGCACAGTATACAAACCGACCGTGGTAGTTTGTTTTACATTGGACGTCCGTGTTCCATGGCTTCAACGGTGTTTAAGGTCCAACGTAAAACTAACTTTACTGCTCTGTACCCACTATAAAAATGTAGACTACACCACTGGTTAGCACTCAAATAATATACTGTACTGAATTTAATTCTAAGCTTCTAACACCCAAAACGTATAAGTAATTTTATATATGTAAACCTCACTGAGTTTTAAACATTTTTATGTTAAAGTCAGTTAATCTTGGAGGCCATCTTGAATTGGGTTGACTCCAAATGTAAACGAGTTGTAGACATATTTTCTGTGTTTCTATTGAAATCTATTCAGTGGTCATACACAACACAAACTCTAAGTGCTTCTCATTGGAAATCAGGTTGGCTCAAAACTTTTAGTACAAACTGTTAGACTGAACTGTATGTTAGCGAAACATCTTAGCTACCGCCACACCAAAGTTTAGCTTGAAATATGTAGAAATGACTGATTTATATCCAATTATGAGTTTGTCAGTGTCAAATCTATGTGGTTGACTGCTTGAAATATGGAACCACTAAAGGTTTATCAGTTGTGGACATCAGTGCTATACTTGCTATTGCAAACCTTAAGTACCTGGCACCCGTTCCAAAGGCCGTGCGAAAAAGACCTGGGCGAAAACGATTCAACAAGATCTGAAAACGTTGAACCTCAATGAACTGGATGCAACTGACCGCCTAATCTGGCATCAAAAACTTGGCGACAAAGAAGTAACGTCCCACCCCGGAATCGGGAAAACGGACGTTAAACAAGATAGATAGATAGATAGATAGATAGATAGATAGATAGATAGATAGATAGATAGATAGATAGATAGATAGATAGATAGATAGATAGATAGATAGATAGATAGATAGATAGATAGATAGATAGATAGATAGATAGATAGATAGATAGATAGATAGATAGATAGATAGATAGATAGATAGATAGATAGATAGATAGATAGATAGATAGATAGATAGATAGATAGATAGATAGATAGATAGATAGATAGATAGATAGATAGATAGATAGATAGATAGATAGATAGATAGATAGATAGATAGATAGATAGATAGATAGATAGATAGATAGATAGATAGATAGATAGATAGATAGATAGATAGATAGATAGATAGATAGATAGATAGATAGATAGATAGATAGATAGATAGATAGATAGATAGATAGATAGATAGATAGATAGATAGATAGATAGATAGATAGATAGATAGATAGATAGATAGATAGATAGATAGATAGATAGATAGATAGATAGATAGATAGATAGATAGATAGATAGATAGATAGATAGATAGATAGATAGATAGATAGATAGATAGATAGATAGATAGATAGATAGATAGATAGATAGATAGATAGATAGATAGATAGATAGATAGATAGATAGATAGATAGATAGATAGATAGATAGATAGATAGATAGATAGATAGATAGATAGATAGATAGATAGATAGATAGATAGATAGATAGATAGATAGATAGATAGATAGATAGATAGATAGATAGATAGATAGATAGATAGATAGATAGATAGATAGATAGATAGATAGATAGATAGATAGATAGATAGATAGATAGATAGATAGATAGATAGATAGATAGATAGATAGATAGATAGATAGATAGATAGATAGATAGATAGATAGATAGATAGATAGATAGATAGATAGATAGATAGATAGATAGATAGTTGTGGACATCAATACAATAATAATTTTATATGGCTTTTATTAAAATCTGTCAGTTTCATCCATCCATCCATCCAAAACACCATTTTCTGGATTGGTATCTAACAGGAAAGCCACAGCTAATACAAACATGGCAACATACTTTAAATACAGTATACTATTTAGTTCACAATGTCATTTGGAAGTATTTGGAAATCTTTAAGCAAATAATTACAAGACCACTAAGATGAACTACATTATTTTAAAGGGATAAAACTGAATTTCGTCTATACCACTAGTATCGGTCAAATTAATCTATTGAACCCTTATCCAGTTGAGAGTCTCCAATCAAGCAGTGCCACATATTTCTATGAAGCACAATTAGAAAATAAAATATCACTTTGTTCAAAGGCTGAATCAACAACCACTCTATTTGGAGAGCCATTGTATTTCAAATGATCACCCAAATCCACAAACTTCATTCTCTGATAATTTGCACACGGAAAGATGTCTCAAAGGCTTTTGTCCCCTTTATTTCTTTGCCTTTCAACTGCCAGTCATTTGTTAAAATATATAAATTAAGACATGAAAAGAGATGTCAAGGAAATTCAAAACAAAACCTTTTGAATCAAAGTCTCAAGAACTCAAATAATCCCTTGAGTGAATATGAAAAGATGCTCTCGTGATATCAGGTGTCTACTTACAAAAGACAAAAAACAGTCAAATAAAAGAGTTTATGAATGTTTCAACATATTTCAGTGGTTTCTGAGATAATATCATCATCAGGGAGTTTAATGAGCTTCACAAAGGATGACGTTTATTTCATCACTGACATGAAAAACTTTCTGTTTCTGTGTCGTTCAAATCAATTCTCACACTTACAGACTATTTTATTCCTTTAGTCTCCTCCTCCCCTAGTCTCCTGTCTCCTCCTCCCCTAGTCTCCTGTCTCCTCCTCCCCTAGTCTCCTGCCTCCTCCTCCCCTAGTCTCCTGTCTCCTCCTCCCCTAGTCTCCTGTCTCCTCCTCCCCTAGTCTCCTGTCTCCTCCTCCCCTAGTCTCCTGTCTCCTCCTCCCCTAGTCTCCTGTCTCCTCCTCCCCTAGTCTCCTGTCTCCTCCTCCCCTAGTCTCCTGTCTCCTCCTCCCCTAGTCTCCTGTCTCCTCCTCCCCTAGTCTCCTGTCTCCTCCTCCCCTAGTCTCCTGTCTCCTCCTCCCCTAGTCTCCTGTCTCCTCCTCCCCTAGTCTCCTGTCTCCTCCTCCCCTAGTCTCCTGTCTCCTCCTCCCCTAGTCTCCTGTCTCCTCCTCCCCTAGTCTCCTGCCTCCTCCTCCCCTAGTCTCCTGCTCCTCTCCCCTACTCCCCTGCTCCTCCTCCCCTAGTCTCCTGCCTCCTCCTCCCCTAGTCTCCTGCCTCCTCCTCATCTTGTTTCCTGTCTCCTCCTCCCCTAGTATCCTGCCTCCTCCTCTCTCCACACTTCAACCTCATCTCCACCTGTCCCTTCTGATTTGCGCCTCCTTTAAAGAGACTTCCTCTCCTGCTCGAACAGAACAGCCTCCCGTTGTGATGTTTTAACATTTCCATTGTTTTGGTAATCCACTGTTCAGCTGTTCATCTGGTTTTGTCTCAGAATTTATGTTTTTATTTAGTTTAGTGTCTGACCTCTGACCTTCCAGCTGTGGCGTTGTGTTGGATTTTACTCAGTTATAATAAGCAGAAGCACATAAACACTGATCTTCATAAATCTGCTGGCTCCTCTTAGACAGGTTGACAAGATACTGATGGGCACACAATGTTTGTTGAAAGCTGCTTATGTGTTTTATGGCAAAGCATCACTCATCATGCAGTGAAGGAGAAAAACATTTTACATATAAATGGTTGATGCAAATCGACTGGTAGACTGTGCCCAAAAATGGCTTTTCATCTGTGGGATTGATATTTTACAGAATCCCTGCAAGGATCGCTCAATATGCCTTTTATTTAATTTTATTTATTTCAGTTGGTTTAAATGTGCTAAATCATCAAAGGGTGAAAAATAAACCAAAACAACAGATTTTGATTAATAAGATTATATTTTCCTTTAAATAAGGTTCAGTAGATGAGGATGAGTTTCTCACTGATCTTCAGATTCTTCATATTCCATTAAAAGCACACTGAGAACTTTATATTTACACACGTGCATTCTGTCTTGCGTTTTAGTGAACGAAATGTGAAAGTGTCAAAATGTTTTCTTACTTGTGCAATTAATAAATATATGATCATTTAAGATGCACAACACTGCGCATAATTTTGTTCGTTTAGTATTTCAATTAAATACTGTAACTGGTGGAGTTTTGCAAAGTATGATAAAAGGTAGATTTGTAAATTATATTGTCCTCTGCAACCAGCTCCCAGTTCAGGTCCAAGAAGAAGAAACTCTAGACTTTTTAGATTCAGCTAAAATCTTTCTGCTTTAATAAAACGTGTCGCTTGAACCGCATTTTAATTTGTAAATTGCTGAGGGTCAGTGCTTCTTTAAGATTCAAGGTCTAGTTAGAACAGCTGAATTTGAAGAATGAATGCAGAATTTCTTTAAAACATTTGTGCCTAATAGTTATTGACTTATTGAGTGTTTTTGATGCAACGCTCTCAGCATCACCTTCGAAGAGAAACAACTTTAAGTCTCAATGTCATTTAACAAATCGCACTTTACTGTATTTTGAAAGGACTACAAGGTGGAAACTATGATCACTAGTTTCCAATGAATCTGAAGAATATTTTGTCTAAAATGTTTATCCTTAAAGTGCACGTGTACATTCAAGCAGACTTTTACTGGTGTTTTCGTGGTGACCAGTTTCTGCTCTCTGTCTGTTTCTATCACTCATGGTCCAGAACTGAGTCTGTGGACTTCAACCCGCCCCAGATTCAGTTTTGCACAGTTACCCAGGAGCAGATGGAGATATCAAAGGCCACATTACACACAAATATGCACACAAGCACATGCAGCATTACATTATTCACAACTGCCCAGTAAGCAATATTTTGTCTGCTTTTGCCAGCTTATCCATAATATATT
>JBBPBX010005767.1:0-15428 GCA_038048925.1 Garcialebias charrua | reverse complement strand
ACATTTTCTTCCTTCCAATCCGATCTCGATACTTAACTCGGGGTATTAGCCGATACCGATCCTGTTCAAATATCATCATCGCATGTGTTACACCATATTCTGTGACTACTGTTTTAACATTGTGTAAGTAAAACCGAATGCAGACACTCTGAGTGTCACAACAGGAAGCACCCAAACTCTAATAGCATACAAGAGGCAGGTCTATATCACAGACTTCCATCTCACTCATGGCGCGGCCTGTAACACTAAAATACCACTAAGCATTATGGGAAAGACAACACAGTCCACTCCCCTTATATATTCACTGATAAAATCTTGGAAAAGAGTTTTAAAGGCGACCACAGATGCAAAATTCACTTTTTAATGTTTTTTTTACTCAACTTTGGGTATTTACTTCATAAAAAAACAGTCCTTGTGCCAAAAAAATGCACCCAGTGGTTTATTTACTCTAAGTAGATTTATTTATTTTTGATAAATACACCAGGATTCACACTTCCTGCAGTTATTGACGTCACAGGCCGTAGCCAATCACCTCAAACCTGAGTCCAGCCCCTCACCTAGCAACCCCTGGTTAGGCTCAACCCACTTCTGTATTAAACACATGACTGTTGTTTTTCATGATTTCATCTCATCTTTTGTTTATATGTTCTTAATTTCATGTGTACAGCACTTTGTTGCAGCTGTGGTTTTTTTAAATGGCTTTATAAATAAAGTATAATTGTTATTTTTATATTTTAGTTCAATTTTTAGTGTATTTGCGATCGCTCCCAACGCGCAGCCGTCAAAAATTAAACGAGCGGACCCCCGGCGTAGGGACCAGCGGCAACGGGACCCTCTTCTGGCGGATGGAGCGGAGCTTCAATTGTACAGCCTCGCTGCTGCCCTCGCAGCAGCCTCGCAGCAGCGAGGACCTTCTCCTTACTGATTAATTTACGGGAGACACTTGGTGAACTTTGTTGTCTTGACTGGAACAGCGATAACTCCCAAAATCTCCGCGTGCAACGAGCGGAGCTGGCGAACACCGGAAGAGGAACAAGCTAACATTAGCATCGGATTCGGGTGGTCTCATGCTAAAAGGAGCAGCTCATGGCGGCGCGCTCAGTCAGAGTCAGTCAGAGTCAGAGAGAATTTATTGTCATTTGCACCGCATGTAGTACATGTGTTGAAAACGAGATTATGTACACAGGGTCCCAGTTACATCCAACAACAAATGCAAGAGAAATACAATAATAACATCTAGGATTAACTAAGAGAGACATCACATCAGCTAGTAATACACTAAGCCCTAATGTAGTAGAAAAACATCATTATAAACAGCAGCACGAACATGAGCAGATGGTCACAGATGAACGCAGCAACAAGAAACAGATCAGTACAGTATCAGTATGATGTGACATTTTGCAGTGTTTATTCTTATTATTTATTTATTCATGAGTCTGACAGCCTCAGGGTAGAAGCTGTTTCTCAGTCTAGTGGTTCTACATTTGATGCTCCTCAACCTCCGTCCCGAGGGGAGTGGTGCAAAGAGTGAGTGTGCTGGGTGAGTGAGGTCTTTCATGATGCAGGTGGCTCTTTTTCTGCATCTGGAGGTGTAAATGTCTGTGATGGTGGGGAGACTGACTCCCACAGACTTCTGTGCAGCCTTCACCACTCTCTGCAGAGCTTTTCTCTCTGCAACTGTGCAGCCTCCATGCCACACGTTGATGCTGGAGCACAGGACGCTCTCCACTGCACACCTGTAGAACGAGGTGAGGACTGGGCTTCTCAGACCGGCTCGTCTCAGCCGTCTGAGGAAGTAGAGTCTCTGATGACCTTTCTTGATCAGGCTGGTGGTGTTATTGCTCCAGCTGAGGTTATCATTCAAGTGTACACCCAGGTATTTGTAGCTGGAGACCACCTCCACCGCAGATCCACCTATATACAGTGGGGTGTGGGTGTGTTTGTTCCTTCTGAAGTCCACAATCATCTCCTTCGTCTTCTTCACATTCATGTGAAGGTTGTTCTCTTTGCACCAGCTCTCCAGATGTTCCACCTCCTGTCTGTAGCTGGATTCATCATTATCTGTGATGCATCCCACCACAGCTGTATCATCTGCAAACTTAACAATATGACAGCCTGGATGTGTGGCTATACAATCATATGTGAGCAGAGTGAACAGAAGAGGGCTCAGCACACATCCCTGAGGAGAGCCAGTGCTGAGGGTGATGGTGGAGGAGGAGAAGTTGTGGATCTTCACGGACTGTGGTCTGTCTGTTAAGAAGTCTAAGACCCAGTTACAAATAGAGGGGCTTAGTCCAAGTGTGGATAGTTTGTCTATCAGAGTTTGGGGGATCATGGTGTTGAAGGCAGATGTGAAGTCCACAAAGAGCAGACGCACGTATGAGTCCTTCTGATCCAGGTGGGTGAGAGCAGTGTGGACCACGGAGGAGATAGCGTCCTCTGTTGATCGGTTCTCACGATATGCATATTGATGAGGGTCCTCGTTGATGTTGACGGCTGTCTTGATGTGGGACATGACCAGTTTCTCAAAACATTTAGCGACTATCGGGGTGAGGGCCACCGGTCTATAGTCATTCAGACCAGTCACTGTGGAGCTTTTTGGGACTGGGATGATGGTGGCGGTCTTCAGGCAGGTGGGAACTGACTCCAGTGCAAGTGAGGTGGTGAAGATGTCAGCCAGCACCTCACAGAGCTGGTCCGCACATTCCTTCAGAACTTTCCCTGGGATGTTGTCTGGACCCGTAGCTTTATGAGGGTTGATCCTTCTGAGACTGCCTCTCACTTCTGCTGCGGTCACTTTGAGGTGCTCCTCGTCTGGTGATGAGGTGAGTCTGGTGCTAGTTGGTCTGTTTGGATCATCAAAACGTGCATAAAACTTATTGAGGGCATCAGGCAGGGATGGGTCCCTGGGGCATTGTTTGCTTTTGCCCTTGTAGTCTGTTAAGCATTTGATGCCCTGCCACATGCTCCTTGGATCATGTGAGGTGAACTGTCCCTCGATCCTCTGTGCATACGCGGCTTTGGCCTTCTTTATGCCATCATCCAGTTCTCTCCTGCACTTTCTCAACTCCTCAGTGTCTTTAGACTTGAATGCAGTGTCCCTGGCTGCCAGCAGGGTGCGGACATCTTTATTTAGCCAGGGTTTTTGATTGGGGTAAAATTTAACACACTTTCTTATGGATACATTTTCAGCACATGTACTGATGTAACCCAGGACAGAGGAAGCATAAAGCTCCAGGTCAATTGAATTTCCATTCGTAGCTGCCTCTTTGAAGACAGACCAGTTTGTGTTTTCTCAGACGGGTTTCGGTAAGTTATCTTAAGCTGACACTAACAGTAAGTCAAATGAGTAATAAAAAAAGAGCTAATTTTAAAACAACAACACATTACAGATACTGGCTGTTACAGAGGGCGTTAACAGATCGTTGAAGGGCGTGGACTTCAAGAAACCGGTCGTTCAAAACGAAAGTTAAAAATGGCAGAATTAAAAAGGGTATAATTAATTATCTAAGAATTATTTTGTGTATTAAAATGAATTAATATTGTCAAGATAGCACACAGACATAACATAAAAATTTTAAATACCTATATGTGGTCTCCTTTAATAAAAAAAGTTTTTTTGTGTGGAGACTTTTTGTTTTGTTTTGTTTTTATTCGTTTTACATATTAATAATAAAAAAAACATAAAAGATAATGGAAAAAAAAACATTTCATAGATTTGTGAAAGAATTTAATTAAATTTAATTTAATATTGATCTGGGAAATAAAACAGATTCAAATAACATCAGTACAGTACATTTATAAATTCAATGTATAGTTTAAATCTGTATCCGTTGATCAAAGCCGACAAGAATTACAACTCATAGAGCCACAATCCAAAATTAAACTTAAAAACAGTGGGGCAGTCAACCACCCCTGTGCATTAGGTTTAGTTTTAGAGATAATTATGTTTATAGGTTTTTTAATAGGTTTAGAGATTCATATTTTTTGCTTTTTGTTTGTGAAACAAGGTCAGAGGAAGCTGTTTCTTTTTTATGCTTATGTTCATTAAATGTTTAGTGTTTTAGTGTTGGTGTACATTTTCATACTTTTATACTACTATGCAAAAACTCAGGACAGTGTTACACTTTTACTATTTTATGCTTATGTTTATTAAATGTTTCAGTATTTTAGTGTTTAAATGGTTACTGTTGCACCGAGGGACTGAGAGAAACACAATTTCAATCCTGTGTATGTCCTGTACATATTGCAGTTCTGACAATAAAGTTGACTTTGACTTTGACTTTGAACACCACCCCCTATGGTCACAATATACTGTAGCGGTTAAGGGGAGTGGACTGTATTGTCTTTCCCATAATGCTTAGCGGTATTTTAATGTTACAGGCCGCACCGTGAGTGAGATGGATGTCTGTGATATAGACCTGCCTCTGGTGTGCTATTAAAGTTTGGGTGTTTCCTGTTGTGATGCGCAGTGTTTTCGTTGGGTTTAACTCGCACAATGTTAAAACAGTAGTCACAGAATATGGTGTAACACATGCGTTCTCCATATGTGCATCATGGATCGGAAATATCGGCAGGTTGGATCGGAAAATCCGATATGTAAATTATGCAGGTATCGGACACCGATACTGGATCAGCCCCCATCCCTAACAGCATGTGCCATTACAATACAACTGTGTATGTGCTTAACAAAAAAAGCACTTACAAACTATAAAGGGGAAAAACAAGCAAGTGATTGTGTCTTGCTTTCCAACTCTTGTTCTCTTTGTCCTTTAAGAGCAATTTGAAATATTTCAAGACTTGTTTGCAAAGATTTTTCAGATTATTAGGACAGCTAGAAGCACACGCTGCAGTTCAGCTTGCGACTCTTGCCACCATACATGAGGAGACTCCATGTGACAGGGCTGACTCAGATGTGACAAGAGTCGGATTTGTTTTTTGGTTGAGTGCTTTGCTGTGTGGTGGCGCTAACAAGTCGAGGGGGGTAAGTGATGCTTTCTGCAGGGGATGGGACATGTGATGAGGAACAGGAGGGAAGATTTAATGAAGAACAGGGAGAGCCCTAAAGGAATGAATCATAAGAACTGATAGAATATCTACTCAAAACACAGATGTGTCAAATAAAAAGCTGTGGGCTTCAGATGAAAACAGACGGAAAAACAGAGTGAAAGGATTGTGACCAGTTTTAATTTAACAAGGCTGCTGTGTGGCGTGTTGGTGTAAAATGAAAGGCACAGGCTAGATCAGCTGCTTTGAATTGATTTATCTTTGCAAAAGATAAATTCAAATTTGCTATTTCAAAAAAGAAAACAAGGAAAATGCACATTTATTTAGTTTTAAAGTGCTCAGAAAGTAAGAGAGCAGATCTTAGTTGAAAACTTGCTGAGCTCATAGATCAAAATAATAAACTGTAGTTCCCCTTACGCTCATGTGTTCTCAGACTCTAACATCTCAGTACCTGATCGAGAACATTCATTCTGACCAGTCTAATTCATGAGTACAGGTGACCCCCTAGTTACGACTCCATCGACCTACGAACAACGGGACCTACGAACGTATCATATTTAATAAAAATATGAAATTACTGTATTAAAAAAAAAAAGTTTTTTTTTTTTGTGTTTAAATGTTCTTAATTTCATGTGTACATCACTTTGTTGCAGCTGTGGTTGTTTTAAAGGCTTTATAAATAATAATTATGATAAAAATGATCATTTCTGATCATTTTTTAGCAATCTTGGGCAGCAGGAAGTAGGTCTTCAGTTTACACGGTCACAAATTAATGTAGAACACCGGACGCCATTTAGGTTCAGTCACGGGGGCCTTTGAAGGTCTCCAGTTTAGACGGTCACAAATTAATGTAGAACACCGGACGCCATTTTATGTTCAGTCACGGGGGCCTTTGAAGGTCTCCAGTTTAGACGGTCACAAATTAATGTAGAACACCGGACGCCATTTTAGGTTAGCTGCCGGCGCCGAGAGCCGGCCGAAGACTGGTGACCAGGATGGCTTCATATGGATTAATTACGAGCTGGAAACGTCTCTGTGAACTTTGTGGATGTCTCAGGCAGCAGCGGATTTATCGCTGATCGTGCCAGGCCGCCGCGAAGACCTCCGGCCGGCCTGGCTACACCTCCGGCCTGGCTAGCTCCAGAAGCTAACACGGGAGCTAACACGGGAGCCGGCCTTTTGAACACTTGTGACCAGGATCGCATCATATGGATTAATTACTAGCTGGAATCGCTCTGTGAGCTCTGTGGACGTCTCAGGCTGGAGCAGGAGCTGCAGATTGATCGCGCCGCCGCTCCAACACCAGCTCATGGCTTGGCTAGCAGAAGCTAGCCAGCTAGCTAACACAGGTCTCGAGCAGCTGCGGTGGTTCACTCGCCGGCCGCCGCGCTGCTCGGCCCGACAACAATCAACGCATGGCAACCTAAGATGTCGGCTTTGACCATCTCAAAGTAAGAAAATATATTTTTATTTATTCTGTAAATGTGAATAGCAATGTTTAACATTACAGTACACTACTGTACATGCTTAAATGTGTGCGCGTGCTCCGTTAGCATGATCTTTATTTTTATTTTTATAATTTTCACCCCCTAGCTACGGCAGAATCGAGCTGCGAACCGTTCTTAGGTCCCTAAATCGTTCGTACCTCGGGGGTCACCTGTAGCTTTCATTTTGCTCCCAAAGAACCTCGGTTTCTTACCCACCTCAGTATGTGAACCATGCCGGCAAAATGAGTCACAATCAGAATTTTAGCGTGTGCAGATCAGAAGTTATGGCCTAGACAAGAACTTGCATAACATTTGACCTTGATTGTTGACCTTGATCTTGGAGTTGGGGTGATGGAAACTGCATATGTGGCACTCCGTCTGGTAATGAAGTTGCATTAAATTATGTTGAGCGGATCTGTTACGTGTCATCGTTGTGAATGAGGCCCCCGTCTAATTGATGATCTTTCAGCTGATTGGTTGGCTGGGATGTAAAAGAAACAAGCTCCGCCTGCTAGACGAGCAACGGGATGTTCGGACAGGAGAAACGCTGGTCTGATGGTTGTTGGTTCTGCTCTCCAGCTTCACTTGCACCTTGTCACATTTTGTTATTTAGCTTGATGATTGTTAGCTGGGTCTGGAGGTACTGGCTGTTCTCATTTTGGTTTTAGGTGATATTTTATTAAAGTATTTAATTTAAATAAATGATTATCTGGACTCTGAATGTTGTGAGTCCTGTGAGCCATTCTTAAACGTTTGGATCATAACAGATCAGAAGTTATAGGCAGGACAAAAGAAGGTACAGATGAATGGACAGATGGACTGAGAATGGAGACTGCATCATAATATGTGCACCTTTGGACAAACGTATAAACAGCAGAATGCCTGAGCTTCACAATGACAGCAAACAATATACAAAGGGTTATTGTCTGATGCCCTCGGGCAGCCAGCTGAGAAAAAAAAAGATAAATTTCCAAGGAAATTTTAAAGGTTGTAAAACAAAAGACTTTGGATATGCTGGTAAAGATTCTCAGTCATCCAGGACGTAGTAAATCCAAAAAGGTTTGAAACAAAACAAGTGGACTTTAATTTGTAACTGAAGCCGTTTCACTTCTCATCCGAGGAGCTTTCTCAAGTCAAAGAACGGAGAGTGTTTTACAGATTCTGGAGTTGCATGTTCTCTCTGTGCTGCGTGGGTTTGCTCCGGGTACCCCGGTTTCCTCCCACAGACCAAGTGTTGCCAGGTTAGAAATGTACGATTATCGTACTAGAAACATAAAATTAACGTATTTTAAGCAACATTATCGTACACCCGTCATATCCAAAATAACAAGTGTATGCGCTATAGTCACTCTAGTGTTGAATAGCGTCTAACAGGCACTCACAGCTTGAACCATTTCAGGGAGATTGCTGGTGCACTTGTCACATTGTCCTGTTGCATGCTTTCAAAATATTTTAAGAGATTTATTAAGGCCTGTGTGTCCTGTCCTAAAGCGAGTAATTATTAATTCTAAGTTCCTGTTTCTTCCTGCTTTCTTTGTATATCCTAGCCTTTTCTGAATGTTGTGTAAATGTCTTCCTGTATCAGTAATGTCCCAGTTTTGCTGCCATATTTTCTTAACATATTTATTTATTATCATTTACATTCAACTTTATATAAATGACCCCCCCACCTTCCATTTGTTCACTAGTAGTTTTTATCACTTCTTGTTCCAGACCGCTGTTATGCCGGCTCTGCTTCTTCTTCTTTTCTTCACTCATGGGGCGGGCACAGCGTACTGTTCAGCCAATCAATCATGGCCGTTGTTCTGAGGCAAACGCATGCACATCACTCGTAGGTCACATTTGGAAAAGCACGATTGGCTGGAATTTCCAGGTAATCGTGCATCTGTTTCCGGACACTGATGCCTTCAGGGTTCACAAAAAAACTCAGACAGACAGTTGCGACAGGCTGATGGCAACCAATTACAACGACACATTCACGGAATGGTCAAATTATCGTATTTTTGGCCTTTTTGGGGATTGTACATCGGACAGAGGGCAAAATTGTTGTACATATACAATAATTATTGTACCGGTACACCTGGCAACACTGCACAGACCAAAAACATGCATGTTAGTCTGATTGGTAACTCTGACTTATCCCTAAGTGAGAGAGAGAATGGTTGTTTGTCTTGGTGTCTCTGTGATGGACTGAAGACCTGTCCAGGGTGTCTCACACAGTGACTGCTGGATATTTGCACCAGTGACCCCTGCAACCAGTAAAGGAAGAAGTGGATCAAATATGATGCATGAATGGATAGATGTACCTGTTAGTACATTTTGAACCAAAGATAAAGTAGCCTACATTATGATATATATGTTAATGTCCACCTTTAGGCAAGACAAGCACTACAGGTGTGCACTTAGCTGCATATGATGATGTTCTTCACATGATTAGTTGTTTAAGGTCATCAAAATGTATGCACACTCACAGAAGCCACCAACTTTAATATGTTCCAGTGGCTTTGTCATTGCATCATATAAAGATTTGTCTGTGTGAATGTGACTAACTTTAGTGTTTTCACATTAAATCATTAACACATTCATGTACTGCATGCACCTGACCTGTTTAGAACTTAATTGCTGGTATATTCTCTGTTATTTGTTATGTCTTGTGTGATTCCTTGTGTAGGTTTCTTTGTACTGAAACTCTGGCACAACAATTTCCTGCAGAATCAATAAAGTTATATCTTATCTTATCTTAAGCTATCCTAATAAGTTGTTTTTTTTAATTAAAAAAAATTCAGTTTGTTGTTTTAAAATGTTAGCAGGAGGTTTGGTTTTTCTTCTTGAGTATTTTGCAGATGTTCTTTGATGCATATGGTTGGAAACAGAATAAGGCGGCGCAAGAATCACTCAAGACAAACACGAAGCAAAATGTGAGAGGTTATATCTCAACACTCGCTGACAGAACTGAATATGGAGGCCAGAAAAACAATGTGCTGTTTCAAAGATGAATATTCTTACTGGATAATCAATTTTAGGCACAAGGCACAGTAAATATAGGAATAAATGAAAATCTAAAAAAGAAACAAAAAGTAACAAATGGTCTTGTTGCAAAGATGTTTCACAAAGAACATTCTGTCAGCCTTTTTCTTGCTTTTTAAACAGTTTCCATTTTCTTTCTGGCTTCTTTTCAAGAATCTGCTGCAATTTTACAAAACTCACCACGTCGATAATCTGCAGCAACGTGAGGCCGAGTTCTACCACGATGGGTGCAGAGTCGTTCTGGACTGGTCTCTCGAGTCGATTGTAGTTCACCAGCAGGTCGCGGTACAGCTTCCTCTGGTACACGCCGCCGTGGCATCCTGGATGGAACAGAAGGAAACTCAGTCAGGCTGCAAAACAACCGTACAGAAGGTAATCACTGCAGGTTGTTTGTAGGAGCAGAGCAAATCCTATTTTCAGAAAACTTCTCTAAAATGCAGCAAAGCATAAAACTCATTTGACCCTTTATTTAACAAACATAAAAAGGACAAAAACAACTAAAACAGAAACAACAGGAGCTGCCAAGATACATTTTTCTAACAATCTTTCAGCTCAGTAATTCAATACAAAATAATCTAAATGATTATTTTACTCCCTGTAACCTCATCTCCCTTGTTACATTTCTGGCTGTGTTCATGTTGGACCAATTCCCTCAAGAAATACTGAGTAAGTTACAATAGAGTGATTGTAATGAGTTCATCATTATCTAACTGAGCTTTAATTTGTTGACTGTTGTTTCATTTAGTCTCTCTTGAATTCATTAGATCTCATCAAGTGGTTTACCCTGAACAATGCCTCCTTAGCAGGAATAAATATGATGCTGTGTTGCCACATGAAAAGCACACCCGGTCATTCATGAAGGACCTCATGTACTATATACACGTATCCACCAGATTCTGACTGTTTATCTTTCACTAAAGCAGCTGGTAGTTTATAATTTAACCAAACTTGACTGTTTGGAGAATCTTTCATGTACTCCATGTAACAGAAAGAGAAGGACACCACAGAGAGTTGAAGTGCATCTTATAATGACTTGTTTTAAATCAAGTGTTTGAATGTAAAACTTTGGGTTCAGCTATTTGTAAGCATTATAAACATGCTTGTTCTAGTTTCCACCTGAGCACTGATGCAAATGTACATCAGCACTCACCATATATCCCAGTACTGTATATCAAACACTCATGTGTACCACAAAACTACACATTAAATACATTTTTCATACACTTTGCACTTCCGTTTAGGGGCTGAATGGCATATATACTGCTTGACTACCGTACTATTGTTTTTATGGAAGGCCTATCTAACAAGAAGCCTCTTGGCCCCTTTCTGCCCCTTTAAAGTAGCAAAAAACTGAAAGTTATGCACCATAACTCATGTTCCCTGAAGGAAGGGAACGAGGTGCAACATACTTGCTATGGGAATTGTGCCCCCGCGCGATTACCTGAAGGAATATACTCACGCCTTTACGGCAGGGGCGTCAACGCCGCGCCAGAGGCCCCGCCCTCTGGGTACTTAAGCGGCTGACGCCCATCCATCTTTCTCCAAAATTGCACTTCACCGAGCTTTCAGCATTGAAAGGGCCAGATATGTTGCACCTCGTTCCCTTCCTTCAGGGAACATGAGTTATGGTGCATAACTTTCAGTTCCCTTTCAGTCTGGTCTCTCGGTGCAACATACTTGCTATGGGAACGTAATCCATTCACGCCCTTGAAATGCTCAGTAAAATGCATGCTAGAGTGAACGTCTGCCCTTGACCAGCAGGCATCTCAAGGCTACTTTCTACTGTGTGTTAGAAAGGACAGCCTGAGTGACGTCACACGCAGTAACATCCAAACTGTAATGCTTTGCAAAAGTGTTTAATGAGCTCCAGTTCGCAGTAGCGCAGATGTCTGCAACTGGTACACCCTTGAACAATGACCAGGAAGTGGCCAAGCCCCGAGTGGAGTGAGCGTGCACTCCAGAGGGCATCTGTTGACCTTTACTACTGTACGCCCTTTTAATGGCTTCAGTCACCCAATGTGAGAGGCGTTGTTTTGATAGGGCCTTTCCGGTAGCAGGTGCTGCAAAGCAGACGAACAGTTGGTTTGTTTCTCTCCATTCTGCTGTTCTCTGCATGTAAGTGCGTAAAGCTCTCACGGGGCAAAGAGCCTTCAACCTTTCCTGTTCCTGAGTGAGGACAGGAGCAGGTGGGAAGGAAGAGAGATCAAAGTCTAGACTCCTGTGGTTCAAAGTCAAGACCTTGGGAGTGTATGCGGGATTAGGCCTTAATGTGATCTTTGACCCGTCATGGACAAATCTGGTACACATTGGATGTACAGACAATGCATGGAGGTCACCCACACATTTCACCGAGCAAAGTACCAGGAGTAGAATGGTTTCATAAGATAACAAATATATCTTAACCTCGCTCAGTGGCTCGAATGGGGGGTCACAGAGAGCCCCCAGGACCAGGCCAAGATCCCAACCAGGGGTCAGGATCCTGCTGGGTGGTTTTGTCCGGAGCACACCTTTCATAAATCTTATTATGATTGGATATGCTCCAGGTGTCTTGTGTCCCCAGCCTTCGTGACAGGCTGAAATAGCTGATAGGAAAACTTTAATCGTTGAATAAGAACTACCTTTTTCCAGTAAGTCCTGAAGGAAGGTCAGGAGCTGAGCCAAGTTGCTTGCATAAGAAATAATCTTTCTTTCTGAGCACTAGGCTTCAAAAATGTGCCACTTCTGTGCGTATAGAGACTGTGTTGACATAGCACGGGCATTTTGTATGGTTTTTACCACATTTTCCGGCAGGCCTGATGCCATCAGCTTGTTCTTGTCTGCCAACAAGCTGAAATTTGGGCTTATGTGCAATGACATACATGATTTTATGTTACTCACAGCAGGGAAAGCATGATTTGTGCATGCAACATATTTACCAGCTTTTTGTTCCGTGTTACAAATAAAGTCTGGAATTGAAGGGATCATTCCCAGTACCGCAAGGGCGGGTGATCGTGTAATGTAGGAATGTGGACCTGGTTCATCAGGCACGTTTTTGTCTGGTGTCCTGGTTCGCCGAGGAGGCCCTTTGTTTGGCCGTCTGGCGGGGAACAAACCTGTTTTTGCTCCATGCATGCTCTGTGCGAGGTTGGCCCGGCGGGGGTCTCTGTCGGGGCTCCTCCTCGTATGTTGGCCGCTTCTGCGGTGGGGCACGCGTTGCCGAGCGGTGTCGAGGATGCGTAGGTCTACCTCCAGCAGACTCACTTGGGGAGACGAAGCTTCTCTGGGGAATGCCCACCCGGAGAGCTTCGGCCTGTCTGCGCCTTTGGTCCAGCTTGGTCTGAATTCGCTCCAAAGCTTTACCAAATAATCCCGTCCGCTCTATCGAGTGGTGGAGAAAAGGCACCTTTTGTCCCTTAGGTAGATCTGTTAAAGCCATCCACAGGTGGCGAATCACGATGACCACTTCCGCCATGCCTCTACCTTGAGCAACAGCGGCTGTCCCCATCATGCGGAGTACAAAGTCTGTTGCCCTGCGGGCTTCGTCCAGCAAGTCGGCGGCAGCCTGCTTGACCTTCTTTACCTGCAGCTGTTGCAACTTTTCCGCTAGGTAAGCCTGCATCAACGCGGACGCGTTCATGGCGCGTGCCGCAAGTCCTTGAGCTCTGTAGCACTTCTCGAGTGGAGACGCTGAAGCTCGACAAGCCTTGCTGGGGAGAGTTGGTTTTGTCCCGGATGACTTAGGAGTAGGGGTGGGCGATATATCGAATATACTCGATGTATCGCGATATTTTAAATGTACGATGGTTAAAAGGGCTATATCGTCTATATCGAGGATCCTCCTGCTGTCGTGCGGGCTCCCACTCGCCCCCCTCCTTCCTGCAGGCTGCAGGAGCCGCGCGCGAGACTTTCAGCACAACATGTAAACACGGCAGATATGAAGAGCGCTGCCAGCTGCTGAGGGGGAAAAACAATGTTCTTTCTGAGCTAGTTTGGATTAAATTGTCAGATGAGGGCATAAAAAATGTTTTTGTAGACCAGTGTTTTTCAACCAGTGTGCCGCAGAACAGCAGTGTGCCGCGAGAGATCGTCTGGTGTGCCGTGTAAAATTAGTAAATTATGAAATTTTTATTAACTGGTGTAATTTCCTTACCGAGCGATAGGTGGCAGTATGGAGCATAGTGTCGCACATTAAAACAAGAGAAGTAGCGGCGCATGAACGTGATGTGAGCAGTGAGCAAAACAAACCAACAGTGAGGATCTTCTCAAACAAACAGCGATGGAAAACTTTTTCAAAAGAAAAAATACTAAATCCGGTCTGGTCCCTGGACAAAATTCTGACCCAGATGAAGGCCCAAGTGGAAATCAGAAGAAGGCAGAAACTGTGAACGTGAGCTTTGTGTTCATCCAAACAGGCACAGGTTTCAGGTGAGTAAAATGTAAAGAGAATGGTAGCACTGTTCAGGTGTATTTGAAGGAATGTTAAGTGCAATTTCATCCTCTTTAATTTTAAGACCACATTGTTGTGGCACTGTTCAGATTTATTTGAAGGCATGTTAAGTGCAATTTCATCCTCTTTAATTTTAAGAACACATTGTTGTGGCACTGTTCAGGTGTATTTGAAGGCATGTTAACATGCCTTCAATTTCATGTTAAGTGCAATTTGAAATAAGAAATATAAAACATGATAAAAAATACATTTAGTGTTCATTTCATTCCTATTCAAGACACTTTGATAAGAATGACTATATATTTAATATAGGCGGATACAGTGTATCTTTGTTTAGAATTTTGGTTTGTGGTGTGCCTCGGGATTTTTTCAATGAAAACACTGTGCCTTGGCTCAAAAAAGGTTGAAAAACACTGTTGTAGACGATGCTGAAAATAATCCCGAAGAAAGGTCGGAACTACGAATCTTTTTCACCATTTAAACAGCGGAGTGGAGCATGAACCGTGAAACGGCAGAACCGAGTGTTTTTCCAGCCTGCTGCTTCCTTAAAACAAACCACGGGTCTGAGCTCATTTAGTCATGCGTGCACCGCAGAGAGAGGTGGAGACATTATTAAATCAGCATTTTATCATTATCGCTAAAGATACGGTCCTTAGCGGCTAACAAGATGGCTAACGCGTTAGCCGTCTTCTTCCACAGCTGAGACTAACCGTGTCTTTAGCGATACAGCTGATTTAATAATGTCTCCACCTCTCTGTTCACGTTTCTGAGTGGAGGCTGTCGTGTTTTTACACAAGGATTCAATGCGACACTTTGTAGAGCAACTTTGAGAACGTCTTCGTGAACCCGGAAACAACCCCCTGACCCTTTCACAATAAAACCGGATACAGTACACAGAGGCTCACTGTGATAAATCTGTTCTTGTTCAGAGGTTTTGCAGACATTGCCTGAACTTGGCACAGTTTGAAACTTGTGCACATTTTGTGGTTATTACCAGCACATGCAAATAGTTGAGAGTTGTTACCTGTGACTGTTCTGGGTCAGTAAATTTTATGGCCACTGTTTACACTTTTGTTTTTGTATTTTAAAGGCCTTAAATGTTTTGATTTAACATTTTTTTAAATGTTAAAAGCACAAGAGCACCTTTTTAAGTTAAAATTATTTATTCTTCCTTTTTGCTTGAAGTACTTTTTATTTATGTGTGCAATTGATGGTTAAAATAAAATATTTAAGTTTGTTCAAATTTAGTGTTGACATTTTTTTATCAATTTTGAATCATTTTTTCATTGATTTTGGAGATATCGCGATATATATCGTGTATCGTGATATAGCCAAAAAATATTGCGATATAATATTTTCCTCATATCGCCCAGCCCTACTCCGTACTGGTTTGTTGTGGTGAAGAAAGAGCTGAGATTTAAGGAAAAGCTCTCTGTTTACCGGTCGGTCTATGGTCCTACCCCCAGCTCTGGTCATGACCT
>JBBPBX010005766.1:56963-70833 GCA_038048925.1 Garcialebias charrua | reverse complement strand
ATATATATATATATATATATATACTATATTAGGCTGGGCGATATGGAAAAAATCATATATCACGATATGGACTTTTTTATATCACGATAACGATATATATCACGATATATACAACACGATGTGTGTGTGTGTGTGTACAGGAAAAATTTGGACCAAAGTTTTTTTTTTTTTTTTTTATTTTACTACAGATACAGTTACAATTATAAGAATGTGAACAAAAAGAACAAGGAAATTTGGACCAAAGTAGAAAAAGAGTTTCTACTTTGGTCCAAATTTTTCCTGCAGGTGGCGGTAAAACAACGGCTGCTAATAAAACCCACGAAGAAGAAATCCGCTCTGGAAGCTGGAGTAAAAGAAACAGAGAAAACGTTGCGTTTGATTCCGGTTCTGTTGTGTCTCTGGTCTGTTTTGTATTGGTTAACTGGACCCGAGTTCGGACTCGGTTGGACTCTGGGTTCGTGTCCTCTGGACCCATTTTGTCTCCGAGTTTCAGCGGAGCGAAATAATGGAAGCTAACAAGGTGAGCTTCCCCCTCTTTTTGGTAAAAGTTCTTCCTCGGGCTGCCTGCGCAGCTGTTTCTCCTTGTTGTGACACCGGCTTCATGCCCTTGCGTCTCTGTTGCTCTCGACTCGTGACAACACTCTCTCCAGTGTGACGCCTTTGTTGAACACTGTGGGGACTTTCCATGGCTCCAGAGCCTTCATGCACTCTGGGCCAATCAGTAACCCCCTTGTTTGCCGGAGGGCAGGTTGCAATTGTTTGTCGATCCATATCTGTAGAGGGCGTATTCTTAATAAGGCCAGAGGCATGTAGACAATAGCTGCTGCCAACAGGCCCAAGAGACGCTGGCAACAAACCCAGAGCTTCCAGGTGAGACATCACCCTCTCTGTGTGCTGCTATGCTTGGACTCTGTTGTGTCCAAGAATGAGCAGATCATCCAGATAATTCAGAACTCTGACCCCTTGACCCCTCAGCGGGGCCAAGGCTACGTCCAGACATTTCGTGAATGACCGGGGGTCGGATTTCAAGCCAAAAGGCATTGCCAAAAACTCGAACGCGGTGCCCTGGAAAGCAAAGCGGAGATATTTTCTGTGGCAGGGTAGGATGCTGACGTGGAAAAAGGCATCTTTCAGATCCACTGTACAGAAATAATCCCTTGGTTGGACCGAGTGAATTACTTGTCTGAGTGTCAACATTCTGAATTTGTACGTTTTTATTCTTCTGTTCAGAACCCTGAGGTCTAAAATAGGCCGTAAGCCCTGATCCCGTTTCAGGACCAGGAAGTATTTGCTGTAATGACCCTTTTTCACATAGTGAGCAAGGACCATTCTGATCACTCCTTTCTGCATCATGACTGATATCTCGTCTCTCAAGATATGAGCGCGGTCTGGGCCTATGGAAGATGACAGCACCCCCGTGAAAGGAGATGGCTGCTTGTGGAACTGCAGCCGGAGACCAAGGGTGACAGTGGACGTGACCCATGTGCTCGGTTTGCATGCCTCCCAGGCACCCGCATGTGCGGGTAGTCTGGAAGGCATGTGTATTGTGTGATGTTTGTGTGTCAAGGAGACGAGAGGGGGGTGAATGGCCCCCTCTCGTTTACCCTTTGGCAGACTTCACTGTCCCTCCGTGGTCGCCTGAGTGTCTGTCTGGTGTTGACAGACCTCTGGCTGCCAGCGGGGGCTCATTATCTGCCCTGATAGTTCGTGTCTCATGAGGGTTGAGGTGGACAGGTGTGAATACTGGTCCCCCCTTTATCTGACACGTTTGCATAAAAAGGGTGCTATGTTTTTTTTTTGTCGACACACAGAACATCATGTGCTTTTGAGACTTTATTGCTGTGCTTAAAAGAACATGTCTTTATTACACCAACATTTGAGTGATTTTTTGTGCACACATAGGCCCTGTTTACACTCATTCAACCTTTATTTATACAGGCCAGCCTCGTTGAGTACACGGACACTTTGTGGGGGAAACGGAACTTATGGGCATGTTAATTAGTTTAAAAGTTTTGCGTTGACACGGATCTGACACGGATCTGCTCGAATCTCCCCCCTCCCTCATGCCCCCCCTTACACCCACTGCGCATGCGTGCTGCTGAACCTTCACCCACTGCGCATGCGTGCTGCTGCCTCACTCTGCTGGCAGTCTGCTACTTTCTTTTGTGCTAAAAGTTGAGCTAACAACAAGTTAACAATAAGTTAAAGCTGGATTTTGGATAAGAGTCGACAGATTTGACACCAAGCGGGACTGCTTCATCTAACAAGCTGCACACCAGACGCTGAGTGGACTGTGGACCAGAACCGAGTGACGATGAGGTCTGACTTTCCTCCGTGATAAACAGCTGACTTACAGCAGGTAAATCAACGTTCTTAATATAATGTTTGCTTGTGTTTACTTTGATCACACAACAACAGAGTTTTTTTTTTTATTTATTTATTTCTGCCAGGTGGAGAAGCTGTCGTTCCAACAGGCTGATGGTTCTGAGGTTCTGATGGGTCCAGATGAACACACAGCAAGAGTCCAGTTCATTAACGTAGTTACAGTTCGGTTCACGTGTTTTAATAGTGTGTTCAGTTTAATTCTCAGTGTTTGTGTTGTAAACTTTGTGGTGCTGAATAAATAAATAAATAAAAAATAAACCTGGTGTCTTCATTTTCACAGCACGTTACGCACTGTTTAAAAAATGTAACGAGTCCAGATAGATACTGTAGTTCAGATAAATTTAAACATCTCCCACGCCAACATAAATACTGTTTATTATTGTTAAACTGTTATATTTTGCAGCGTGACACGTGAAATGTCAGCCTGCCCTAGACTGTCCGCGCATGCGGGCTGCGCGCATGTGGTTGACACAAAAGCTCCACGGGAGATGTTTACATTATCAGCGGGGGGTCAGCGAAAAACTTCCACCTTGAGAGCAGGATCAGGAAAGTATCGGAGTCAAAGAGGGGGGCCAGCAGCGTCGTGTAGGCGATAAGCAAAGTCGCAAAGAGAAAGTAGCGGTTACACTCAAAATACGCGCAGTGTAAACTGGCCCATAATTCACACCAGATAAACGTGGCTTTTTACACATAAATTCTGGCTTAAAAAGTTCGGTCTCCCCTGTTTCCACGTGGGCGGACCTGCATCAGGACGGCTTCTGTTTTCGATCCCTGTTCGTTGAGGAAGACCTCGTTGGGCCTACCTGTCGTGGGACGAATGTGTGCTATGCCCAGGCTTGGCCAGCCTGGGACGGTCCTGCGGTGGACTTGGGCCGCTGTTCTCCGTCAAACGCCGGTCGTTTCTGTGGGGGGCGGCGTAAGGCCGAGTGGTGGCGAGGCTGTGCGGCCTTGTGTCCGCTAGCATCTCTGGGTTGCACAAATTGCTTTCTGGGCATCCCCTCACGCAAGGCCTCGGCCTGTTTCCTTCTCTGTTCCAGCTTGCTCTTGATTCTCTCGAGAGCACAGCCAAAAAGCCCCGTTGGCTCGATGGGATGATGGAGGAACGGGTTCCGCTGGGCCTCTGGCAGGTCTGTCAGCGTTAGCCACAGGTGGCATTGAGCAATGACAATCTCGGCCATACTTCGCCCTTGAGCGATGGCGGCTGTTCCCATGAGGTGAAGAGCAAAATCTGTCACCTTACGGGCCTCTTCCAGGACGTCGGCTGCTTTCTTTTTGTTGGCAGTCTGCTGGAGCTCCTGAAGCTTTTCCGCCAAGTAGGCCTGCATCATGGCTGAAGCGTTCATAACGCGGACCGCAAGGCCTTGTGCTCTGTAACATTTTTCGAGCTGGGAGGCCGACACGCGGCAGGCCTTGCTAGGCAGAGTTGGTTTGGAGCCCGAAGTTCTGGGGAATAAATGTGTCACCAATGTATCCTCCATCTGGGGAATGTTGGCCATGCCAGTTGCTTCCATTCCGGCAACGTCCAGGAACTGGGAGAGAGGCAAAGTCAGTGGAGGCCTGGGTTCAGCCCAGGTGCGAGTCAGCTCCGTCTGGAAGTTGGGAAAAATAGGCATCCTGTGCCTCGTGGCCGACTACTGCTTGGCGAAGAAGAAATTGCCTGCCAACCTTGTTACCTGTTGTCGAGGTGGGGGTTCGGGCCAAGTTATCCGCAACGTGTCCGCTGCTCTGCGACACAGCTCGAACCGAGCTGGGACAGACACACCAGTCTTTGGTGGACCTGCCGCAGGGATCTGGGAGAAGTCCTCGTCTTCTCCTTCATCCTCGTTGCCGGCTTCGTCGTCAGTTAGCTCGCCCGAGGCTGTTAGCGAGAGCTCATCTGCTCGCAACAAGTCCCTCGTGTCAAACTCGTTGGTGGAGTCCCCGAGCGGGGCCACCACATCCATGCTTCCTCCCCAGTAGACTTGACCACTGTCCTCCAAGTCAACAGCCTCAAGCTCCACCGTGGAAGTGAGGGCTTCGTTGAGGAGTGGTTCCCGCACCGTGGTGGAGCCACCCATGGCTTTGACCACAAAGTCCATGCGCTTCTGTCTCTCTGATTCATGTAGCAGTCCATAGTGAAGGCAGGTTTCGGGGGAGTCCAAAGCTGTTTTTGCGTGTAGCATCCCTAAACAGACGGGACAGGCCTCGTGGGTGTCCGTCGCTGAGAGGGAATAACCACATCCGCTGGGGCAAGCTCGGGAGCCGGGGCTCACTGGCCTGCTGTTCTTGTTGGAGTTCTTCGACTTTCTCTTGCACTTCTCAGGAGCCATGGCTGAGAAGAGACGTTGAGTTGTAGCCAGTTAGCCGTCCGCTAACAGTTGCGAAGAAGTCCTCACGTCGAGTTGCTCTCGGTAGCTAGCCGTAGCCATTAGCTACGCAGGTAGCGTGGCGCAGCTAACTTTGTCTCGTAGCTGAGCTGCAAAAAGAGCCAAAAAAACTCGAAATTTTAGGTAGACAACACTGGGTTAGCCTCTGCTAATCCCAGTGCTCACAGGAAAGTTTCTCTGTACCGCTCAGGGCAGGGAGCGAGCTCACTTCCAGTCGAGCGATCCAGTCACACAGAGTCCTGTGAAGTTCAGGTGTGAAGCGAGGTGAAGGGCAAAAGGGAGGATGAGGATGGGGTGTCAGCCTCTTTTATGCAAGGAGGGCGGGGCCTCCTTGGTGACGCTGACGCCCACTTGCCTTAAAAGGCGTGATTGTATTACTTCAGGTGAACCGCGCGGGGGCGCAATTCCCATAGTCATATGGACGCCTCCCGGGTGAGGTGTTCCGGGCATGTCCCACCGGGAGGAGACCCAGAGGAAGACCCAGGACACACTGGAGGGACTATGTTTCTCTGCTGGCCTGGGAAAACCTTGGGATTCCCCTGGAGGTGCTGGCCCAAGTGGCTGGGGAGAGGGAAGTCTGGGCCTCCTTACTAGGCTTAGGCTGCTACCCCGGTGACCCGGCCCCAGATAAGCGGAAGAAAATGATGGATGGATGGATGGATGGATGGATATATAAAAAATAAGGTTGACGCAGCACAAACACTGAAATTTCCAGGAAATATTCATACATGAAAAAAAAAAAATTGAGACTTGAAAGGGCAACCCAACACAAATGGTGTGAAAGCATAATACATGGGCAACAAAAGAGAAGAACACCACAGGTTTTAAAGGGAAACTAATGAGGGAAAAATGACAACACCTGGGGGAGAGACAATGAGGAACAGATGAGTGCGAGAGGGGCCAGAGCAGGAACTGAGGGAGGAGAAAAACACGGGGGAAGCTGAAGCAGACAGAAAAAACTAAATAGAAGATCCTTAAGAAAACTAAACACACAGATCATGACAGCTATGGTGACCATTTGTGTGCTAATTTATCAGATTTTGTTATTGACATATTTTGCTTAAAGATCTTAGAGCAATTCAAGTTTCTAAAAGTGGATTTTTTTTTTGTTTCGCTCCATTTACTGCCCTCTCTTTATAGCTGCATACATTTGTTTGGTAAGTGTGACTGAAATTGCAGTTTGAATTTAAACTGTTGTAAGCATGACCACAGATTTAAAGATAAGATTAGATCAAGTTGTGTGTGCAGTTGCACTTCTTACGTATTTGCCCACCTTTACACCAGTGCAAACGTATGCGTGTGGTTTGAGAACGTCATTACCCACCAGTGTAATCACACACCAGGGAAATTAGAAGCCTGCTGAGATACTGTAAATACTGCTTTATAGTGTATACAATACACCACAGTGGACTTTATGATCCTGCCCATCAGAGCAGCCTCTTAACATCTATGCTATCATTCAGACAAAAAAAAGCTATATTTTACATATTTAAAAAATGTCAACCTTTCCTAAATAATGACAAAAACAGTATTTCTGTTAGTGAATTTTGTTGTGACATGTTACAGTTAAATCTCTTCATGAATTCCAGCCTTCTGGGATGATTTAAATTTTTCAAAATGCTGTGGCTGAGTGGTTAGAGCAGTTGTCCTCAAATACAAGAGTTGGGGGTTCGAATCCACCAACAATCACATACCGAAGTGTCCCTGGACAAGACACTGAACCCCTCGTTGCCTCCGATGTGTGGTCCATCGGTGTATGAATGTGATAAAGCTCTGATTATTCTCTTTAGAATGATTTGTTCAGTTAGCATTGTAGAGATCTAGTAGAGTGCTGTATGAATGGGTAAATGAGGGTACATGTTGAAGTAGTGAAAAGTGCTTTGAGTATCTCCATAAGATAGAAAGGCGCTATATAAGTACAGTCCATTTACAATTATTAATTTTTCTTTAAACCAATAGAGGTATCTTGCAGAAATCAAGTTGGTAAAATCATGTTGATCATTATTAAAAATTATCATTGGGGGCTCCGCGCTCGGGGTCCCTCTTGGGGTCTTGGACTCTGATCCCACCTCTGTCTGGCTTGGGTCTTGGGGGTCAGGGGCCTCATGTACAAAGACTTGCGTGGATTTCTTACTGAAAAGTTGTGTACGGTCAAATCCAGAAAACTGCGTACGCACAAATAAATCCAGATGTATCAAACTGTGCGTACACCGGAATCCACGCACATTCCTTTTGTACATCACAATCAACGTGGAACTGAGCGCACGTGAGACACCTCCCCTGACACGCCTTCATTTACATATGTTAAACAGATGCAAATTACGTCCTGCATGTGTGAAGGACATGTTTGTTTGATCTCTGCGCGATCAGAAATGATTTCTAGATTCAGGAAATTAATGAATTTAATATAATATGAGTGAGGAAAGAAATCCTAAGTAAGAATAGTAATAAAATGTGTTTATCACACAAAGAACGAGTGATTGTGTGTCGGTATTTGTGTGCGCGCGCACCCTGCTTTGGTGCGCAACTGGCTCATCCATCCAGTGAAAATATTAACTTTGCGCACGAGTTTATTACCATAATTACTGTAAACACAGAGGAACTTAGATGTTTGGTAGAACATAGATCTTTGTTTATTTAATAGATGATATGAAGGAACGAGTTTGTGCGCCTCATTGGAGTTTTCATGACATGACGTGATGTTGGAGTCTCCAAACGCTGCGCGCGCCGCAGCCTTTGTGCGCAGTCTGTCTGTGAATCTTTTGCTCTCCTACAAGTTATATATGGTGTACTTTCACGTGTCATTTTGGAGAAATCTACAATAAACGCAGATTATGTAACACCTCCACTGCCGTGTAACACCGGCGAGGGTGCGCGCGCGCTCCAAAGCGCAACCATGACTCAGCCTTTGGAATCATATGGATGAGACCATTCCATTGGACATGAATCGGCTTTGTGTGGACTGGACAGTCCCGATCGACCTGCAGCTCCCTCTGGAAAGCTCGGGAACAGTTTGATCGCTGCTTCTGCACGCGTTGTGCACGGTTCCTGCGTTGTGCTCCAGAGCGCAGCAGTGCCAAAATGAAAAAGGATTATTCCTGAAAACGGCTGATAAGCCATATCCTAGATCAGAAAATTATATCTGTTTATAAATAAATGCTCTGCGTGTTACACTATTTATTATATCCTCCAGTAAGGCTGAATCCGTTCCTGTTAAATGTATTTTTTGCACAACTTTGCGCGTCCTTTATTTAATTGCGTCCATGTGGATGTAATACTTGTTAATCATGTGTGTCTGGTGTGAACAACAATCATTTTCACATCATGAACAGTTAATAATAATACTACTAATAATAATGAATTCAATTTATAACGCACTTTTCATTAATGAACATCTCAAAGTGCTACAAGGTGCAACAGAAGTGAATGTCAATAAAACACATAATAACACAATTAAAATCAACAACAGTGTCAGCTAAGATCAAAAGTAGAATCATGAGGAGGCAGAGTATGCTCTGTTGAAAAGAAAGGTCTTAAGCCGCTCTTAAAGTCAACCACAGACTGTGGGGCTTCAGTTTCTCAGAATCACCTGTAAGTGTCGCCAAAGGAACAAAAACCACAGAAACGTGCGTACGCCTGCCATGGGGCTGGCGTGGAAATGTACTTGGATGCGCACATATTCACGTTCAGTTCAGTTTTGATACATACGGGGTTTTGCGTGGATAGTGACGCACGCAAGGATTTTGTACGCACGCACGGTTGATACATGAGGCCCCAGGTCTCTGATACTTCACGATCACTATTGAATGTTCTATTAGAGAAGCCTTATACACTTATGCATGCTCACAACCACACGCAAATAGATACAGGGATACATCTGTAGGTATTGTATGTAGATATGTAGATGTGTATGTGACTGCATATGCATGTATATCTGTATGTATGTATATACATATAGGTATGGGTATATATATTTATAGAAACTTACTACAAAGCCATGAATATTCTAAGTTCTTTATACATATGTATTTTGTTGCTGTGTTTTGTCATGTTCTTTGCAGGTTTACAGACAGTGGTCAGGTGTTTTTGCCTTGTGCTTTCTTTGTGTATATTTCTTATACTTCGTAGTCTTACTTTCCATCTTTCCTTTCTTTCTATCTTAAAATAATAAAAAAAACTCCACTAGATAGTTATTAAAATAAATATTTGGAGGTAATGGTGTGGAGAGGATGGCTGTAAGGGAAGAAGGGAGGCCATCGGGGAAAAAAAATAATTGAAAATTATCTTTGGCAATATAAATTTGATAGTGTAGCTAGGTACTCTGTGAGCAGCACATTCTGTCTGTCATTAATGGCAGTGAGGCTCAAAACCAGTGAAATAGTAGTTCACAAATACAATGGTCAAAATACAATGGTCAATTTTAAAGTAATCATTGTTGACAGTTTCAGCAGCAGAGAGAAAAAAAGGGAAAAAACAAACAGCATTGTTTAATGCAGTTTGTTTAATTTTAAGAGTCGGTCTACATCAATACAGGGGATAAGTTTGTGGAATATTTTGGAAAACGATGTAAAAAAAAGTAGAGTCTATTTCTATATTTGAAAAAAATGATTAAGAATAACTTGTTGAAAAGATATATTTAAATTTTTGTTAATTTTGAAATCCATCCATCCATCCATCCATTTTCTTCCGCTAATCCGGGGTCGGGTCGCGGGGGTAGCAGCCTAAGTAGGGAGGCCCAGACTTCCCTCTCCCCAGCCACTTGGAGCAGCTCCTCTGGGGGAATCCCAAGGCGTTCCCAGGCCAGCCGAGAAACATAGTCCCTCCAGCGTGTCCTGGGTCTTCCTCTGGGTCTCCTCCCGGTGGGACATGCCCGGAACACCTCACCAGGGAGGCGTCCAGGAGGCATCCTAACCAGATGCCCGAGCCACCTCAACTGGCTCCTCTCGATGTGGAGAAGCAGCGGCTCTACTCCGAGTCCCTCCCGGATGACTGAGCTTCTCACCCTATCTCTAAGGGAGAGTCCAGACACCCTGCGGAGAAAACTCATTTCAGCCGCTTGTATCCGAGATCTCGTTCTTTCGGTCATAACCCAGAGCTCATGACCATAGATGAGGGTGGGAACGTAGATCGATCGGTAAATTGAGAGCTTTGCCTTTTGACTCAGCTCTCTCTTCACCACGACAGACCGGTACAGCGCCCGCTTCACTGCGGATGCTGCACCTATCCGCCTATCGATCTCACGCTCCAGTTTTCCCTCATTCGTGAACAAGACCCCGAGATACTTAAACTCCTCCACTTGGGGCAGGACCTCCTCCCCGACCCGGAGAGGGCATGCTACCCTTTTCCGGCTCAAGACCATGGCCTCGGATTTGGAGGAACTGATCCTCATCCCGGTGTAGTGGGCATGACCTTGTCCACTTTTAAGACACCTGTGTACTTTTGAACTGTTCCAGAGATGACCTTTACTGACCTCTCAGTAAAGCAAGACATTTACTACAAAATCATTCATTTAGCTATAATCTGATAACATAGTCACCAAAAAGAGACTATTTCTATCTTTGATTTTAGGCTGATGTGATCAAAAGAATAACTTTTGTCATTTTCATGATGTGTGCTTTTAAGCTGTGTTATTCTGTAAGAGTTAAACGGTGTTCACTGCTGTGTTAAAGGTGAAATCTCGGGTCACAGAGACCCGACTGTTTTGTTTAGAAATAAGAAGACAGTTTAATCCGTTGTTTCTCCTGAAAAGGGCTCCAGCTGCTCTGTCTTTTCCTAAACAATTTCCCTCTGCTCGGGCTGTAACCTTGGGTCGTGATAACGGCAAGTGAATTGCTCAACTGGTCCGTGGACCAATGAAAAAGAGACAAGCCTCACTCCTCTCTTTGATCCTTCTTTAAGTTCTAAGCTGTTGCTGGAACTACAGAGTCGGCAAGAGTCCGAGAGAGTTTCTGGGAGCTTCGAAAGATGATGTGAACTTTCCAAAAAGCTGAATGACCAACAGTCACGCGCTAAGGACTCGTCATCCAGCTGGGACTGATAACATGTTGTTATGGGTCCACTCCGAGCGTAAGCTCAAAAACTTTGTTATTCCTTCCTGGAATAAATTATCTTGAGCCAAGAAGCCACGACTGTCACGACTTCTGCCGACGAAAGCGAGTATCACCGACACCGACAAGGTAAACACGCGTGGAGTCCAGCTTGGACTTGCGGGACCGACGACTCGTCAGTCTAAAGTTGACCACAGCTCTTTACCAGAACCAAGGCGGACGTCTTAAGGTAAAGGAGCAGCTGTTTGCTTGCTGGAGGTGTGATGATATCTTAGCTGGACGCGTACGGAAGAGTGTCATCTGGTTTCATAAATGCAAGATAAACTTCCTCTCTTAACCTCCCAATTCTTCTTAAATCTTTCCTCCTATCTTTTTCCCTCAATTCTAAGCTGGAAACTATTTTAAGCTGAAGAGCCCACAGACTAAATATGTTAACATCCAATATTGAAGTCTGTTGTGTTAAATTTAAGTGTGCTGACGTATTAATTTGAAAGAAAGTGAAATCATGTCAATCAAGTGTAATGGTGTTAATTTAGTTGATTCATTTTAAATAAATGATAGTGTCTCTTTGACATATCAAGCTAAGTTAACGTGTCCATTGTCACTCTATAGCTCTGTTTATTTATCCATCATAAAGATCACAGAAACATTGGGTAAACTGAAAAAGAACAGAATCCGTGAATTTACTATTCAATCTGAATAAGTAAATTAATTAAGGTAAAGAGGTCAGTATTAATATTGACCTCCTCATAATCCTTTACATCTGGTGGCCTCGTACGTGGTTCTGAAAGTTTATTGATATCTGTGGTCTCAGTCATGAACTGTAACGTCATGTTTGCATAAAAGGATCCAAGTTTTAAACTCTGAGGATAATGATTTTGGCTGGAAGTGTTCAAAGCAGGCAGATTCTGCATGTTTTTATCATTTGAAGCTGTGAGATTTTTATTGTTTCAACTCTGTTAGACGCTGTTGGAAGCATTCAGGTGAAGTTTTGTCAGCCGTGGTCTGTGGGGGTCCTGGTCCTGTTCGGTCCAGCTCACGCAGACTCCTGTACAAGGCTTTGTTTGACCGCCGAGTCAAAAGCCTGAAAGCTATAATTTAACATCTACAAGATTGCTGTTGTGGTATTTTACATTGTTAGAGCAGGTCAAAGAAGCATATTACTGTTAGAACGTAGTCGGATAGTGGTTCTGTTCAGACCCGAGTTTCTGATCCACGAAAAAGTGGACCAGAACCGACCTTGACGCGCTCCGAGAGAGTCCGTGTTTGTTCAACAGCTGCAGTGCTGTGTTACTGAGCGTAGCTTAGTTGTGCCTGTTTTAAATGTGATTGCCACGTTTCAGATTTTTGGGAAGTTAGTTTGAAGCGTTTGAGTTGATTACGAGTCTATAAAGTTGTGTTTTGTTGTGCTAAGGTAACGTTACAGAGCTACGTGTCCTAGTACACGTTTGTTTATGAGCTGTGATTGGATGAAACGAGAGCTGTGCGCTGTCAATCACTCGTAGCGAGCGCTGATTCGCTGTAGTGGGAACGCACGCCGTTGCGACCAACCCACTTTGTCGTCATTTCCGGTACTGCATTGGTCGAAGGTAAGAAACTACATTCACCATGAACGCTTGGGTAATGCACTGCAAACGCTGTGATTGATTGGTTGACGTCACGTATCTGTTTAGCGAGCTCCGCCTCGCTCAACGGAAGCTGGTGACGCGCTGCGTCGACCCGCCTACTTGTGTCGTCATTTCCAGGTGCACTTTCGGGTGACAAGCAGTTCACCAACTCACAGGACATACGGAGATTTCACTGAGAGTTTAAACACTCATTTCAAGCCATCTAAACTGTCTAACAACATAGATTTGTCTCTGACAAGACCGTAGTTCGAGCGTTTATCACGAACATACTAGAAACTAACTCTAAAAGGTAGTTTTCAGTTAAATACTGAATGAAATAAATCAGTCTCCACGTGATAAATATAGACTCAAAGCTGCCCCCTGTTGGTTAAAAGACGTTGACAGATGAGTTTTCTCAAAAACATCATAAAAAAGTCAGCATTTTTATGGTGAAATTACCAGCTTTAAAAAATTGTTCTGTACACAAACAAAAATTCCTGTTTATTTTAAATAAAAAATTTAGAATAACAGAGGTACAGACAAACAATTTATGCTCATTTTAAATACTGAAGAGATTTAAAATAACACTAAAAGGCATTTTTTATTTGATTTTCAAATTAAATAAAAAAAAATGATGGAGAACAGAGCAATTCCACATTAAGCTCTTCACATCTCTGAATTTTAAACAGAATTGTTGTACATCTGTACACTTTTAGTTAAAAATGGCATTTTTAACGTTTTTCTGTGTACAATTAATGACTCCAGTTTATTTTAAATAAAAAGTTTAAAATAACAAACAAAAGTACATTTTTCACTCCAAAGAAGCAAAGAAAGCAGACCAGATTTGAACATGCCACAAGACGACAAACTGATAAAAATCACTGATTTTTATTTGAAGTAACGTCATTACTGTACTGTTATGCTGAGCGCACGAACACTCGTTTATTTTAAATAAAAAATTGTTTAAAATAACGAACAGAACGTCCTTTTTCACTCCTGATAACTGTCAAATGCAGTACAAAATCAGTTTCACTGAGACTGCAAGACATCTTTTTAAAGGCATGCTCAAGCAGCATCCTGTCACATTTTAGTGAAGTCATTGCATTTAAGTCAGCCCTCTTTTATAAGCGTTTGAGTAAGAAAAAACGGAAATCAGGCTGCTTGGGTTAGTTAGTAACTGTTGTTTGAACGTAAGTTCTATTTTAAAGTTAACACTGCAAGAGTGCATTTAACTTTTACAAAGTTCATTGAGGGTAAAAACCTGAAAAAAGGTACCTATGAATACTTATTACACAGTGAAACGCGTAAACCTCAGCTGATTAGTTTATTTGACTCAGTGCTACATTAAAAGTGAATATTTATTTGCAAACACTAACATGAGAACAATCTTTTGATTTTTTTTCACACAAAATCAATACAATAATGGACGTTAAACAGGGTGAAACAAGTGAGAGGGTCCGCTCCA
>JBBPBX010005766.1:37380-53303 GCA_038048925.1 Garcialebias charrua | reverse complement strand
AATCACAACATGACTAAACAACAAGGAAACAACGTTTCACTGCTTCGACACACTCTTGTCGTCAGATTCCAAAGTGCAACACACAAGAAAACAGGTCTCAACTTTATGACCGAGGTCAAATTAAATCTCGTGGATTTAAACGGTTGTTAAGGTTAGTTTTTTGTTGTGGGTTTTAGGCTTAGCGTTTCTAAGTTCAAATTGGACAATGCGACTTATAGGGTGGGAAATACGGTAGTTTAAACCTGATTAGTTTATTTACTAACTTGTGTTTGGACGACCTTATTATCCCATGAAGTCGGTGAGTTTGTGAGATCTTTGTCTTTTGTGGAGTCATTGAACGCCTTGTAAGGTTTGATCTGATTTCGATGTACCCATTTAGCAATTGGCTCTTTGCGGCCTTTGCTGATTTTGATTTCGTAGACGACTGAGGACACTTTATCTGTTATCAGATGAGGTCCAGTCCACCTGGGCATTAGTTTGCGGGCGAGAGTTCCGGTCCCGGACTCTCCTTTCCCGGTTGCTGGGGCGAACGTATAGTACCAGACTCTGTCTCCCACTTGGAGTTCATTGTGAGAGGCCTTTTGGTCATAGTACGCCTTACGTCCTTCAGCGGATCTTTCCAGGTTTTTCTGGGCGAAAGCAAAAGTGTTTCTGAGGTGTACATTCAAATCTTTGTCTTTGGCATGGCCTAACATCACCCCCCTTTGGTCATGGGGGACCACGATCACAGGTGAGGACGTCCGTCCATGGGCACAAGTTAGGATGCCACCGTTTAGTTTAAGCTGTTCGCGCAGCTGAGAGAAGACGGTACACAGGAATCGTTTAGGATTTGGCCAACGTATCTTCTTACGTTTACCTCTTTCCGTGTAATTCAGGTGCGTCTCAAACGTCAGTGCAGTCGCAGGTGTGTCTGATAGTACAGACTGCGACGGGTCACTGTCGTTGTGTGTGTCTCCCCACCTCACGACTGAAGAGAGGCTCTTTGAGTCTGTAAAAACTATGTCATTTCTGATTAGTTCTAGACACAAATGTTCCTGAACCAAGGTTTCATCGAAAGCTTGGCTGATAGCCGATTTACCTGTCCCAGGGGACAGTACAGCAACCTCGGTGTGGGGTCCTTGGATCTCCACACCTTTCTCTACCTGTGGTAGGTAATGTGAGTTTGCCCCCTTCTTGTCTGAAGAGGGGTCCTCGTAGTCTGCAACAATGATGTCCAAGTGACTGTCAGCGTTTGGTTGACTGTCATCTTCTGGACTCAGATGCCCTTGAACCAAGGTTTCATTGAAAGCTTGGTTGATTGCCGAATTACCTGTCCCAGAGGACAGTACAGCGTCTTCGGTGTGGGATCCTTGGATCTCAACACCTTTCACTACCTGTGGTAGGCAGTGGTCAGGGAGTGCTGAATGTGTCAGCTCACAGAGGAGGTTCTCTTGTTGGGCCAGAGTTTGGTCCAACTTTTGGGTCTCTTCTGTCTCACCTGTAGTTGAAGGTTCACTTACCGGGCTCTCGTCCTCGGATGAGCAGTCCCTTGTGTCCTCTGCGGTACCTGCGGTTAGGCAGTCTGTATCGCAACTAGGAAGCACTTTTATTGGCAGGGGTTTTCTCACTGTGCTCCACATTTTCCGTCGACCATAATCTATAATCGCGTTGAAGCGGTTTATAAAATCTTGGCCAACCAAAAATGGGAATGAGTCAAGTTTAGACACGTACACCGGGTGGTGTATTGTCATTTCGCCAATCTGCATGTGAACCATAGCCATAGCTGTTAGGGTTGTTCTCGTCTCTGCGAGACCCTGTAGCTCAATAGCACATTTCTCAAAGGGTATTTGCCTGTCAACACCGTTAGCGGCGGTCCTCAGCTCCTCGAACAGCTTGGCCGACATAATGGTTATATCAGCACTACCATCCAGGAGGGCTTCACGCTCAAGGACACCTTCCAGTGTGATAGGCAGGTAAGCTTTCTTAGCCACCCCCCTTTGTATAAAGTTACACAGAAACCTCACAGGTCTTGGCCCACGTTTCTGTTCACGTGTGACTCTGTCTGTGTAATCTTGTTTACTGTCAGCATCTTGTTGGCTGTCAGCATCATGACCTTCAGGATGTTGTTGACTATCAGCAGTTGGTTTGCTGTCAACATCCATGGCAATGTCAGAAGTAGTGTGCGCTGAGTTATTTGTGTGCTCTGAGTCTTTGTGAAAGACAGTGCTACACATCGCTCCAGGTTGGTCAATGTTGATAGTGTCATTATCAATGATAACGCCACTCATTGTATCAGGTTGGTCAAGCACAGTAACATTCAAATCTACTGACAAACTACTTACTTCCTCTGTCTCTTCCGAGCATAGAGGTGTTGGGCCATTATTCCGGGACATTCGTGACTCTTTGCCTGTCTCGAACTGTTCTGTTCGAGGCGCGGGAGGTGCAGTTCCAAGGCTCAGGGGTTTCTGTTGGGACCACGCATAGTTACATGAGTATAGGTCCTCATCCTTCAATTTCTTTTGAAGTCCACCCACCGATTGACCTTGGTTTTCACCCATCTGGTTCGATCTGAACCGTTGTGGGTCTCTTAGAGAGTGAACACCTACCTTTTGTGGTTCGTTGCTTGTCTCAGATTTTTCAATCTGAGGTGCTTCAGGGGCGGGGCTCCCTTTAAACCATTTTGAGTCACTGTTCCAACTGGTACCAACATTTCGGTGTATGTCAGTTTGAAAATCTTGTTCATTCTTGCTAGTATTATCCAACTCTTTTAACAACCGACGCGTGTTCTCCACCACTTCTGAGGTCAGAAGGCCTTTGAGACGATAGTGTTCATTCTCGCTAGTATCATCCCACTCTTTTAACAACCGACGCATGTTCTCTGCCTCTTCTGAGGTCAGAGGACCTTTGAGACGACGGTGTTTATTCTCGCTTTTTTGCGACTGGGATACGACCTTTTGACCTGGGCACGCCTCAGTGGGTGTTTTGTTTTGCATGTGAGCCTCAACAGCAGTTACAGCGCACTGTGTCATCACTGATTGTTTAAACTGATGTTGTAGCTCAAGGCCTTTTTTGAGACGTTTTTCTTTTTGTCGTTTGCTATTGTTGTCACTAACTGTGTGCTCTGAGTTATCCATGTGCTCTGAGTTATCAAAGACAAGGTCACTCAATGTACCAGTTCGGTCATCCTCTGTATCATTCAAGTTTTCAAACAACCAACTTATGTCCACTATCTCCTCAGAGCATAGAGGTATGTTCCCTTTTTTCTGGAACTTCTGCGATTTTTTGCTACTCCCGGACTGTCCAGTCCGCAGTGCAGGGGCAGGAGGAGCTTGTCCTTGAACTGGGGGTTCCTGTTCGGACCCCCTTTTGTGATATGGTATACTTTTGTGACCATCTTTCTTATCTTTAGGACGTGCGCCCCCCCTTTGAAATCGTTTTATGTACTCTGGGTCTTGTCTGAGCCACTCCGGCTCATTGTTCCAGCGGGCAGGTTCCTGTTGTGGTTTGTTAGTTTGAAAAACATGTTTTTTCTCGCCTTTTTTAGGAGAGGGAGTTGATGAACTTGTCCCTTCCAGCTCCAGCGAGTGGGATTTGACCTTTTCTTGGTAATGTAGTTCACGCTCTGGTTTTGTTTTTAACCAGATCGGGTCAGGGAGTTGACGAACATCAAAACCATTTATAGCACGCCGTTTTATTTTTAATTGCTCAATCTCACTTTTTAACTCAAGTTTTTCTTGTTGAAAATTTTCTCTTCTGCGAATGTTATCTTGCCTGAACAATTCAAGTATTTCTGTGTGCAGCTGTAAAGCTTCATCACAATCGTTATCTCCCATCTTTTTGTTTTGATTTTGTTTGATCTCACGTTTTAACTTAAGTTTTTCTTGTTGAAAAATTTCTCTTCTGCGAATGTTATTATGCCTCAACAATTCAAGCTTTGCTGTGAGCAGCTGTAAAGCTTCATCATAATTGTTATCTCCCATCTTTTAGTTTTGATTTTGTTTGAATCAATAAGACGGTATTTATTATAGTGTATGCAAATAAATGCTTTCTTAGCGGTGAGTTATTTAACTAAAACAGCTTTCTGGGTTTGTTCCTGTAATCTATAAACAAGTCTTTCCTTCATTCAGTACCTTTTATTTATTTTAGGTTTTACCTTCAATGAAAAATATGGTAAGTTAAGCCTTCGTGGCCGTATTAACTTAATAGACCTATTTTTTAAAACAATTACTATTAAACCACGCTTAATGTTTTCTGTCTTTCACTCAAACGCCTTCTTAAAGATTTCAAATAAATGCAATGTTAACACTAAAATGTTAGCAGATTTTGTTTTATTTTGCACCAAGAGAATGTATTTCAGTTTCAGTAAAACTTTTTGAGTTGCCGCAGTTATCTGGATTGAAAAATGTAATTTTGTTTGTTATTTTAAACTTTTTATTTAAAATAAACTGGAGTCATTAATTTTACACAGAAAAACGTTAAAAATGCCATTTTTAACTAAAAGTGTACAGATGTACAACAATTCTGTTTAAAATTCAGAGATGTGAAGAGCTTAATGTGGAATTGCTCTGTTCTCCATCATTTTTTTTTTATTTAATTTGAAAATCAAATAAAAAATGCCCTTTTGAGTGTTATTTTAAATCTCTTCAGTATTTAAAATGAGCATAAATTGTTTGTCTGTACCTCTGTTATTCTAAAATTTGTATTTAGAATAAACAGGAGTTTTTGTTTGCGTACAGAACAATTTTAAAAGCTGGTAATTCACCATAAAAATGCTGACTTCTCATGATGTATTTGAGAAAACTCATCTGTCAACGTCTTTTAACCAACAGGGGGCAGCTTTGAGTCTTAATTTATCACGTGGAGACTGATTTATTTCATTCAGTATTTAACTGAAAACTACCTTTTAGAGTTAGTTTCTAGTATGTTCGTGATAAACGCTCGAACTGCGGTCTTGTCAGAGACAAATCTATGTTGTTAGACAGTTTAGATGGCTTTAGATGAGTTTTTAAACTCTCAGTGAAATCTCCGTTTGAGTGTGAACTGCTTGTTGTCACCCGAAATGCACCAGGAAATGACGACACAAATAGGCGGGTCGACGCAGCGCGTCACCAGCTCTGCTGTGCTGAGCGAGGCGGAGCTCGCTACACAGATACGTGACGTCAACCAATCAATCACAGCGGTTGTAGTTCATTCCAAGCATTCATGGTAAACGTAGTTTTCTCACCCTCGACCAATGTAGTACCGGAAATGACGACAAAGTGGGTTGGTCGCAACGGCGTGCGTTCCCACTACAGCGAATCAGCGCTCGCTACGAGTGATTGACAGCTCCCAGCTCTCGTTTCATCCAATCACAGCTCATAAACAAACGTGTACTTGGACACGTAGCTCTGTAACGTTACCTTAGCACAGCAGATCACAACCTTATGGACTCTTAAAACAACTCAAACGCTACAAATTAACTTTCCAAAATTCTGAAACATGCGGCGAACACACCTAGACAGGCCAACTTAGTTACGCTCAGTAACACAGCACTGCAGCTGTTGAACAAACACGGACTCTCTCGGAGCGCGTCAAGGTCGGTTCCGGTCCACTTTTTCATGGAGCAGAAACTCGGGTCTGAACAGAACCACTATCCGACTACGTTCTAACAGTAATATGCTTCTATGACCTGCTCTAACATGTAAAATACCACAACAGCAATCTTGTAGATGTTAAATTAGCTTTTCAGGCAATTTGACTCGGCGGTCATTTTGCAGTGAGATTGCCTCAGCTTGTGCAACGTAATCTGGACCGGGTCCTTATCAGAACCACCAGACACTTCCCACACAGCGAGACAGATCCCCACCAAACTACTTATAGCGTTTCAAAAGTTGAACAAATAACAATTTCAGCTTCAAATGTCATTAACTGCAGTCCTGCAATCGTTCTGAACACTTTTCCAGCCAAAATAATTAATCTGTTAGAGTCTAAAACTTGGATCCCAATATGCAAACATGACGTTACAGTTCACGAGAGATCACAGTTTTATCAATAAACTTTCAGAACCACGTACGAGGCCACCAGATGTAAGGGGTTATGAGGAGGTCAATATTAATACTGACCTCTTTACCTTAATTAATTTACTTATTCAGATTGAATAGTAAATTCACGGATTCTGTTCTTTTTCAGTTTACCCAATGTTTCTGTGATCTTTATGATGGATAAATAAACAGAGCTATAGAGTGACAATGGACACGTTAACTTAGCTTGATATGTCAAAGAGACACTATCATTTATTTAAAATGAATCAACTAAATTAACACCATTACACTTGATTGACATGATTTCACTTTCTTTCAAATTAATACGTCAGCACACTTAAATTTAACACAACAGACTTCAATATTGGATGTTAACATATTTAGTCTGTGGGCTCTTCAGCTTAAAATAGTTTCCAGCTTAGAATTGAGGGAAAAAGATAGGAGGAAAGATTTAAGAAGAATTGGGAGGTTAAGAGAGGAAGTTTATCTTGCATTTATGAAACCAGATGACACTCTTCCGTACGCGTCCAGCTAAGATATCATCACACCTCCAGCAAGCAAACAGCTGCTCCTTTACCTTAAGACGTCCGCCTTGGTTCTGGTAAAGAGCTGTGGTCAACTTTAGACTGACGAGTCGTCGGTCCCGCAAGTCCAAGCTGGACTCCACGCGTGTTTACCTTGTCGGTGTCGGTGATACTCGCTTTCGTCGGCAGAAGTCGTGACAGTCGTGGCTTCTTGGCTCAAGATAATTTATTCCAGGAAGGAATAACAAAGTTTTTGAGCTTACGCTCGGAGTGGACCCATAACAACATGTTATCAGTCCCAGCTGGATGACGAGTCCTTAGCGCGTGACTGTTGGTCATTCAGCTCTTTGGAAAGTTCACATCATCTTTCGAAGCTCCCAGAAACTCTCTCGGACTCTTGCCGACTCTGTAGTTCCAGCAACAGCTTAGAACTTAAAGAAGGATCAAAGAGAGGAGTGAGGCTTGTCTCTTTTTCATTGGTCCACGGACCAGTTGAGCAATTCACTTGCCGTTATCACGACCCAAGGTTACAGCCCGAGCAGAGGGAAATTGTTTAGGAAAAGACAGAGCAGCTGGAGCCCTTTTCAGGAGAAACAACGGATTAAACTGTCTTCTTATTTCTAAACAAAACAGTCGGGTCTCTGTGACCCGAGATTTCACCTTTAACACAGCAGTGAACACCGTTTAACTCTTACAGAATAACACAGCTTAAAAGCACACATCATGAAAATGACAAAAGTTATTCTTTTGATCACATCAGCCTAAAATCAAAGATAGAAATAGTCTCTTTTTGGTGACTATGTTATCAGATTATAGCTAAATGAATGATTTTGTAGTAAATGTCTTGCTTTACTGAGAGGTCAGTAAAGGTCATCACTGGACAGTTCAAAAGTACACAGGTGTCTTAAAAGTGGACAAGGTCATGCCCACTACAACCCCCAGCGGGGGTTGTCTTGGGGGCTTAAGGAGAAGAACAGTGGGCACTGAGCATTCTCCCGAGTGACCAATCTAGCACGCCGGGGTGTGAAAAAGCTGCCCGCAGCGATTTCAAGTGTGCGCGCGCGCCCAGCAGATCAGATTTCTGGTTGTGATTAGCAACTACTGAACAGTAGCTGAACAACTAGCAGGTCGCTCTTGTAATGAGTCCACAAGGCTCAATGAGATTTACCTGACTAAATAAAGGTTAAATGAAAAATCTGGGCTAAACGCACATGCCCTAGTGATTTATGTACGCGTCGTCTAGTGTCTCGGGACATTGTGCACTGTCAGCAGCGACCAGAACGTTTATGTGAAGGGACGTACCTGGCGGCCACACCCCCCCATACTGTCTGTGACAGGCAGGTGCCATCCCATTCGGAAAAAGCACGTGTCTGTTTGAATGACGTCACTTTGCCCAGGGCTCTGACAAAGGTCCTGGGATTCCCCCTAAAGACCAGGTCCATCTCAAATAAACATTCTGACAAGACCACAGTAAATGTGACTGGTCGAAACTCATTCTTTGATATCTAGAATGTAATTGTGGATAGTCAGACGACACTATTTTATGTTAAAAGAGCTTGCCATACAGGTCCGTTCTCAGTGATGAGAAACCGTGACCCGGAGCCAGTTGTGGTGTACTGGGTCGATTTCCTGACGTACAAAAACATCTCTGAAAAACGGTGCATGTGTAGTAAATATAATTTCACTACTACTTGAACGGCAGCCATCATTCCTGACAATCTCATTATTTATAATGCTGGAACTGACCTGCGTGAGACTGACGTACTGAACAAGTGACGTCAGCTGCTCTTTCCTCTGTTCTGATAAAACGGCTGTGGAGCAGAGGATCGTCTCAGTAAAAATACTTTATGGACTGGAGTAACAGAGCTGTTTTCCCAGTTTATGGCGAAAAACCAAGTGGGACATTTTATTCACCAGTCTGGGCTTCCACTTCCTCTAGGAGCAAGACGGAAACTATCGATCGTGGAGTTGAGTAAAAAACAGAATTTTCATGCTCCTTGAGCATTGGTTAAACACCGCCCGATAACCTTTGTGCAGGTGCGGGGAGCGAGAGCGTACTGACGTCATGTAGTCGTACTGGTAGCAAACCTCTTGAAAGCAAACCTGAGGAATTCCCTATGTTTGTTTATGATTGGAATGTGGAAAATGCGTCTCTGCAATCGATTGAGACGAATCCATCCCTGTGTCACGTATTTGAAAATACGTTTTATTGTCAGCATATGGAAGAGACGACTCACGTGATACGTTTGTTGGAAAACGACAAATCCAGAAACTGCCCGAGTCTGCTTGATTCTTTGGAAACAGGAAGTACTCGGAACCCACTCGGAAGCCGGTCCCGAGTGGGACTCCGGAAATGACGTATTTCGCTAACAGTTAGTGCAGTTACGAACTGCAGCCTGTCAAGATCTGTTTTGTCTCCAAAACTGCAATGAACCTGGGCAGCATCTCTGCAACTGCAGAGTGTAAGTGTTGTCTTTACCAGTTGGAGAGCAGGACTGAAGCCAGCCTGCGCTGTAATTTAACAAACGTTCTGCCGCACCAGAGAAATAGCCTGTCCTCCACCGCCACCTAGTGGACAGAGTCCGCATTGGGCCATAGAGGGCTCCGAAGGGGGCGTTCACCGCCCGTTGCGTCACGACCCCACCACTGAGCCCTGTTTGACTTGTGCAGGTTTGACAAACGTCGCCTCGTGACAGATCAGTGGTTTTACCTGACTCCATCTGGTCTGTGGGAGGAAGAGATGAAAAAAGTCCTGTCTGAAAACAACTATTCTCAGACCAGGCTCATGTAATTTAACAGAGTTTTAGAGCAGGAACAACAATCTGTCTGACACTCTGCACCAGCAGCCCGGCTCTGTTTGAACACAATGGAAATATACACTTTCCTGTTTAATTCTGACAGATAACCTTGTCAATTTCCTTACCCATGTTAGGGAATGCGCCCCGGAACGGGGGGGTTCAGCATGTTTGAATAAAAAATACTGTTTTTCATGACAGTTTCTTTATTTTGCTCAAACACGTACAGTACTGAAATCACACACATCTGCAGCGCACTGACATGTTGTAATGGCGTCTTCTCGTGTGGAAAAAATCTTCATTAGTGTTAGACGTGAAAAATTTTTTGGGAGCAGTCTCTCGGCCAATGGCCGCTTAAATAGTGACCGAGGTGTGGCCCACAGCAGGTGGGCGTGGACTACAAGTCTTCAGTGTTGGCGCGAAGCGCAGGGATAAATCCAATAGGCGTGGCTTAAAGGGCGTAGCTTACACAAATATAGAACTGGTCTCCTCTTTCCCCAGACGTCTGTTGAGTGTTGTAAGAAGAAGGGGGATGCCACACAGTGGTAAAAATGGACTTGTCCCAACTTTTTTTCTGTGATTTCATTTGTGTTCTATTCTGAATAAAATATTACCGGTAGATGTTGGCACCTCCACATCATTGCATTCAGTTTTTATTCATAATTTGTTTAGTGTCCCAACTTTTTTGGAATCCGGTTTGTAAACGGCATTTTTTTTTTCATACGGAAACTTTTTTCAGTCCTCACAGTCCAAGTCAACTATGGTGTTGTCTTGACCTCCAGGAGCTGTGTTGGTTTCTAAATAGGTCTGCATTTAAAAACAGTATGAATGTAAAATAAAAAACAATTTTATAGCTTTTTATTATTATTATTATTATTATTATTATTATGGCAAGAATTACAGCAACACCAACTATATTCACTTCCCATTTTATTTCTGGTGATTCTTTATTATCACATTTTGTATTATAAATTAAAATGGAGTATTTATAAAACATTTATGTGAGCTATTTTATTATTCCCAATTTCAAATTTTGCATTGCCATTTAATTTGTTTTTGTTATACCACTTGGGACTAAAATAAATGTTAATGCAACCTAGTTGTCCTTTTCTTTTGTTTCTGCTTGTCTTTACTTTAGAAGACACAGCAAGAGTGACCATAATGGCATTAGCAGTAAATATTAGGCTAACTCTAATCACTGCAATTTAAATAATTAATTAATTACTTAATTAAATAAATGCGAAATAATTCTGCTTCCAGCTAAAGCAGTCTGAAAACTGTTTTAAACTGAACAAAAACCAGACCGTAAGTTTCCAACTAACCTGAACGTGAGTGATGTCTCTTCTCTAATATATATTATTGTAAGAAAGTAATAACTTTTTTCCTTTTTTTTTTTATCCTACACCAGACCCCATTAATGTCCTCCCTGCAGCTCTCAAGCGACCACATACCCCGTGCAGGCCCCCTGCCTCTTCCTGCGCCCATGGTCAGTCAGACCAGTCAGACAGAAGACGATGGTGATGGTGGAGCTGCATATGTACAGAACTACGTGTCTCTATTTGGTGGGGAGGTGGCGTCCAGCAGTCAGTCTGTAGTTTCTTCTGTGTCTCAGCCTTTATCTGAGGATCCTCTGGTGCAGTGCCTTCCAGGACAGAATTTGGCTCCATCAGCAGCCATGGTGCCTTTACCCTTAAACAACACCTCAGTGCTGGATGAGGCCGTAACTCCTACTGTGATCACACACACCGCCCCCTCTACTGTCACCCCCAGTGACACAGCCACCACCTTCAGCCACACCTCACCTCCTCCGTCCCAGCTCCAGCCTTTGGCTCCTCTGCCGGCTTCTCACAAGCAGCATCCTCAGGCTTTCGCTCTGCCTCACTCTTTTCAGGCAAACACTTCCAGCAAAGTCCGTTCTGTGCAACGGTTCGCTCCTGCTAATTCTCTTCCTTCTGCCCACCTCATTTTCCCAGGTCAGCGGTGTTCTTGTATAAACTTAAGTTTTGGTTTATCTGAGAGTGGAAGGACGTCTTGAAAAATGACATTTACACAAATTACTTACCATAGTCTCAAAGATGCTTCAGTTTACAGTCTTTTTTTATTTATCTGTACTTTGTACAGCTAAATATAAATCATAGGTCAGGAAACCATATGTCAATATTAATGTGTCAATCATAACTGGTCTGTGACTTGTTTTAATTCAAATATAAATAAATGCAAATCCTCCCAGCCCCTTTCCCAGGTCATCCCAGTGCTGTTTTTGGTACATCCCCACCTACCACTGGAGTGGTCATCACTACATCCCATTTTTCAGCGGTATGGTTTCATTTAATTTTTAAATCTGTCACAAATTACACTGTGGTAACATATAGATTGAGATTTTCTGATTAGTAGCAAAGTAAGTCTTTTTTGCACCAACTCTCGTTCCTAGTAATTTTGTTTTTTCAGGCCTCTAGATTGCCTCATACGCAGAAGTCACCTCAGCCCGTTGTCCTAGAAGAGAAGTTGTTTTCTACTGGCCGAAAAAGTCAGAAAGAAACCTCTTCAGGTGGCGTTGATTTATTTTCCAAGCTGAAAGCTTCTCAAGATGCTAAACTTAGTACCTCCTTAAAAAAGTATTTTCTGTTGTATTTTTTTTTCCTGTGCAGTTCACAGTCAGCAGGAGTCCAGTCAAGGGTCGCCTTGTGGATTTGATCAAGTTCCCAGTCCGCAGTCAATCATCATCAGCAGCTCAGCTTTGGTAAAGAATGAGTACAATCAGGTTAGTGTCTGTTATAGTTTTTATTAGCTGTTCACAGGTTTGAATGAATAAACCCACTCTCCACGTGCGATCCTGAAGAACATCAACATATTTTTTTTCCTCCAGTATGTGAAACCCTCAATAATAACTAATATTTTCACTGGTGTGTGACAGAACCGGCGGACAACCCACATATCTGCTGAACAAAAGAGGCGATGCAACATAAATATTGGCTTTAAGACACTCGGCAACCTCGTTCCTGCACTGAAATCACAATCGAACGTAAGTCTGTTCATACATCTTCTGTTACTAGAACTACGCAGCACTTGTTTCATGACTCTGTGCCTTCAGATTACAAATGCGGTCACACTGCAGAAGACTGTGGAGCACATCGGGAAGCTCCAGCAGGAGAGGCAGCAGATACAGGACGAGGTCAAGAGGCTACGAGAGGAGCTAGAGGAGCTCAATGCTTCCATTAGGTAATCCAAAACATTATGGACAGTGATGTGCAAAAGTTTTGAGTCATCCCTTGTTTTTTTTTTTTATCAGCTTCTGGGTGGAATTTTCTTGGGATGTCTTTAAAATGGTTTCCATCAGTAGTAGTTCAGGCCTTTTTAAAAGTTTCATAGTTTGGACTTTTTTTGTTGTTGTATGTGCTCATTTTCAGTTCAATGCCTGATTATTGTTAAAGGAAGGTTTGTTTTCTTGTCAGACCACTTAACTTTGAGCTATGAATCATTCAGGCATAAAAAGTCTCCTGAACTCGAAGGATGAACCGGCGTTATGGTGACATAACAGGCAATGAGCAAATTTTAAATGAGATTTAGACACTTTGTTACAGTCAGCTTGTCACAGTGACACAATTTGTTCTCATTTCTTTAACTGATTCTATTAAAAACACCATGATAACATAGTTTGACTCATAAAATATTTTATCACCAACAAGAGCCATTATCTAAAAACTCCTCATACAGTGATGATCAGCATAATTGCTGATGCTAAATGGCACTGTGTGACAGGACCTTAAGAGTATTTAAGGCATCGCCAAATAAACTTATGCCAATATATATCAGCATCCTGGAAACTTTCTCAAAACTTACACTTAACTACGCGACTTGTGTGTTTGACGTTTTTTTCATACATTGATGCTATACGTCATTGTGTGACAGCCGCAGTCTGCTTCTACATGCTCTGGATGAGTTACTTTAATATTGATCACAACCTTTGCACAAATCAAAAACCACTCTCGTATGCTTGTATGAGTTATGTATAAACTATGGACAAGTTATGGATATTACACAATGGATATTTGTTCAACTCGTTGGCAATACATTATATATACGGCCACATAAGACATCCAGTTGATGTTTTTATTCCATCTTCAGCGTATGTCTGCGTGTAGGACACAATTTACATAGGTCAACATAAGTTCTTGAATATGTTGTACTGTGGTGCTTGAAAGTTTGTGAATGCTTTAGAATTTTCTATATTTCTGCATAAATATGAGCAAAAACATCATCAAATTTGCACATCTCAAATTTGCACACAAGTCCTAAAAATAGATAAAGAGAACCCAGTTAAACAATTGAGACAAAAATATAATACCGTTCTTGTTCAATTATTTATTGAGGAAAATGATCCAATACATGTATTACATATCTGAGAGTGGTAAAGTATGTGAACCTTTGCTTTAAGTATCTGGTGTGACACGCACACACACACACACGTGCAGCAAAAACTGCAACTAAACATTCCCGGTAACTGTTGATTACCTTTTGAGAATTTCTTGAGATTCAGTTCATGGACAGATGTCTTGATATTTTCCTTTAGAATTCTCTGAAATAATTCAGAATTCATTGTTCCATCAATATAGGCAGACTGTCCTGGCCCAGATGCAGCAAAACGGGCCCAAACCATGATACTACCACCACCATGTTTCACAGATGGGATAAGGTTCTTATGCAGGAATGCAGAGTTTTCCTTTCTCCAAACATAACACTTTTCATTTAAACCAAAAAGTTTTATTTTGGTCTCATCCGTCCTCGAAACAGTCTTCCAACAGTCTTCTGGCTTGTCCACTTGATGTTTAGTAAACTGCAGATGATCATCATTGTTCTTTATGGAGAGCAGTGGTTTCTCCTTGAGCCCTGCCATGTGTAGTGGGCATGACCGTGTCCACTTTGATACACCTGTGTATTTTTGAACTGTTCCAGAGATGACCTTTACTGACCTCTCAGTAAAGCAAGACATTTACTACAAATTATTCCATTAGTTGTAATCTGAGAACATAGTCACCAAAAGAGACTATTTCTATCTTTGATTTTATTCTAATGTAATCAAAAGAATAACTTTTGTCATTTTCATGATGTGTGCTTTTAAGCTGTGTTATTCTGTAGAGTTAAACTGTGTCACTTCTGCACATCACTGTGTCCACTGCTGTGTGAAAGTTGAAGACTCGGGTCAGAGAGACCCGGCCGTTTTGTTTAGAAAGTCAGAAGACAGTTAATCCGTTGTTTTCATGAGAAGGGCTCCAGCACTCTCTGTCTTTCCAAAACATTTTCACTCTGCTTTGAATTTCACCTTGAATCTTGATAACAACAAGTGAACTCCTCGCTGGTCCACGGACCAATGAAAAAGAGACAAGTCTCGCTCCTCTCAGATCCTCTTTTAAGTTCTAAGTTTTTGCTGGAACGTCAGAGTCTGCTGGGAACTTCAAGAGATGTGAACTTTTCCCAAAGAGCTGGATGGACGTTTAGTCACACGCTAAGGACACGTCATCCAGTTAAGGACTAATAACATGCTGTTATGAGTCCACTTAGAACGAGCGTAAGCTCAAAACTTTGTTTATTCCTTCCTGGAATAAGTTTATCTTGAAGTCAACCAGTAGCTGACATATTTTCTGATGATCGAAGCGGATCCGAGGAGACGTTGAAAACGTAAACGAGAACCGGCTCGGACGTGCTGGACCTGCAACGATTCTGTACGCCTGAAAGGCTGGTGTCATCTCTTTATCAGACTCGTCGTCGAAGGTAAAGAGCTGTTTACAAACGTACCTGGATTTCAGCAGAAATCGGATGGGAAGTGTCACTTCTGGTAACATGCTCAAGACAATTTCCTTTAAACCATCTCTCCATCTTTCCTCCTATCTCCTTTCCCTCAATTCTAAGCTGGAAACTATTTAAGTCATAGAGCCTCAGACTAAGTATGTTAACATCCTATATTTATGTCTGTTGTGTTACAATTTAAATGTGCTGACGTGTTAAATTGCAAGAAAGTGAAATCATGTCAATCAAGTGTAATGATGTTGATTTTAGTTGATTTATTATAAATAAATGGTAGTGTCTCCTGGCATACCAAGCTAAAGTCAACGTTCTCTGTCACTTAATGGCTTTATTTATTTATCCATCAGAAAGATCACAGAAATATTGGGTAAACTGAAAAAGAAAGAATCCGTGAAATTACTATTCAATCTGAATGAGTAAATTAATTAAGGTAAAGAGGTCAGTATTAATATTGACCTCATAATCCTTTACACATGCACACCATTGTTGTTCAGTGTTCTAACTAACCTGTATAAATAACGGTTGAATGAATAATATAATATATAATATTGGATCATTTTCCTCAATAAATAAATGTCCAAGTATAATATTTTCGTCTCATTAGTTTAACTGGGTTCTCTTTATCTACTTTTAGGACTTGTGTGAAAATCTGATTATGTTTTAGGTCAGGGCAGTTTCTGAAAGCTAGCAGCTCAAGGGCTGGACATCCAGCGATTAAATTCATTCTGTAAAATGAATCGTGTAAAATGAATCAAATATTACAATGATCTGTTACCTTTTAAATGTGTTTGTTTTATTGCATT
>JBBPBX010005766.1:13307-37106 GCA_038048925.1 Garcialebias charrua | reverse complement strand
AGTATACACATACACATATATATACACATTGCTTACGGACCAGTAAATACAGAATAAATAAAACTGAAAAATGTATACACAATAAATTTAAAGGTTAAATGGGTGTAGAAGCAGCTAAAGTCCAAAAGACCTTCAAAATGCCAGAACTAATAATTAAGACCACTTTTTTTATTACAAAATAGCCTGACTGCTAAAACAGTAAAGTAAAGAAAAACTGGCCGGATTTAACTTTTTCTGTATTTAGCACAATGCATTTTCTCACTTCCCTTAACATGTGCAAAAGTTGGACAGACTGAAAAACCTTTTACTGTTCTGTCTCCCCTCACTGTTCAACCTCAGCTTGTGTCAGGAGCAGCTACCTGCGACAGGTGTGCCAATGAGGCGGAACCGCTCAGACCACATGCAGGACAAGTTCAGTGACTACGTAAAGACCCGCACTCTTCTGAACTGGAAGTTCTGGATCGTATCCTTCCACAAGACAGTTTTTACTCTCTTTGCTCTTTACTAAAACCCCCAAATGAATCAAACAGTGATGTAGAATGTCCATGTGTAGTCAATTATACACACATTCACAGACAAACATTGAAAGTTTTGCTGGTACATCATTAGTTATGTTGCATCATTAAAAAATAAAAGTATTTTGCTGTTTATCAATTCAGGAAGGAATCCCTGACCTTTCTTTGTGGGTCGGTGCCTCTTGTGCAAAGCATCATGTACTCTTCACAACTGAGTCACTTCACCAGTGACTGACTCAGTTTACCCATCACCAGTAACCCTTGTAGCCACGGTACAGCTCTTTATGTGCCACTGTTCTCACAACTCCGATGGGATTTCTTTTGAGGTTTAGTTAGCGGCATCAGATAATCATTGGTGCTGCTCGCTGAACGTTTGTTGCATCATACACTGTTGCAGAGGAAATACACAAATTGTTCTGAAGGTTTTCGGAGCAGCTTGTTTTTTTTTCCCCCCCAGTTTTTTCTTTGCTGCAGAGTAACTCTCCTGCTGAACCTCGTGGCAGAGGTGTCTCTACGTTCATGGCAGTGTGTTTGTTTCTGCCACCACCAGCAGTGATCTTGGGTACACTATGGAAAAAAATTGAATTCTTCATAGTTTATTGTGTTTGAATACATTTGTCCTGCTTATAATTAATATTTTAATGAGTCTCTCTCTCTCCTGTTGTAACTAAACTGGTATGTGTATTTGCTTTTCAGCATAAAGGATGAACACATTTTCTTTGGAGTTTTATTTCTGGTTTGTAGCAAATGTCTGATCTCAGAGCTCAAATCTTGATGATGATCAGTAAACACCAGTCCTTGACTGGACTACAGCACGCAGGAGTGATGTTTGTTTACAGCTTTCCTTCCTTGTTTCAGTATTGACAGCTGCTTTTTAAGCACCTTCTTTGCACCAGAGGTTAATAACGTGCATTAATGAACAGAACTCCAGTTTGAGCTTGTCTTGACTTCTGCCCTTAATATACTGCAGAGACTTGATGATGGATTTCTTGCAAAATTCAGTATTGCACAAACAAGCTTCCTTCGATAGACATAAAAATATGCAGCTCGGTGTTTCTGCAGAGGGTAAAGCTGTTAATGCTCAGCTTGTTTTCTTCCTGTCTGGTCGTAGATGCTTGCAGAATTTGCTGCTTGTTTATTTTTACATCAGAGTTGCATATCTGTCTCTCTCCAAAGTAAAATATTCCTTAACTGTATTACCTTTTTAGTTTAGCATCATTATCAAGCCCCTCTTTGAGTCTTTCAATGGAATGGTGTCGACCACGAGCAAGGCGGAGCTGTATCAGACCACGCTGCAGTGGCTCGATGATCACTGCTCCCTCCCCGTCCTCAGACCCAGTAAGTAAAAACATCACTCGTTTTAAATGCAGTGCGATTAATTCACAAGTGCAACTGTTTGACATGAAAATGTCTGGGCAGTTCAAATCTGCCCACGTTCTCTGTGTGAGTGGTTGTTCCAGTCGCAGGGATTTTCACTGTTGTCTCTGCATCGGTCTGTATTTTCCTTAATTATTACTCGGTTGCCGTGACACAACGGGGAGTTTTACAATGCAACACATTTTTGATACAGATCAAAGCAGTCATGATGATCAGCTTCACTGAATGTTTTTACACCCTTCTCACTTCTTTGTTTAAATGTGTTTCTGTTCACTGACCTTGTTTATTTTGAGTTTACGCTGACAGATAATTAATTATTCTGTTAAGTCCAACATTTTTGTGCTTCTTTTAACATTTCTGCTACCGGTAATTCCAGCTTGTTATGCTCCTTTCAGTTTATTTCTGCTAATCTCAGCTGTTTCTACTATTACCACTAATATTTAGCTGTTTTTATGCTAAGTTCAACTTTTTCAGCTAATTCCACATTTTTTGCAATCATTTTAACTTTTATCAGACTAATTCAGCAACACCATGCTCTATCCACTTCCTTCTGGTAATTTAAGCTTCTTTCTGCTTGTTTTAGCTACTATTCAGCTGTTTTAGGTATATTTCTGCCTTTTTCTGCAAATGTCTTCTTTTTGATCGCAATTTCTGCTTCTTTCAGCCTTAGTGGGCACAACTGTCTTCTCTCCATGTCCGTTGGGTCATTTAAGCTTATTTTTACTTTTTTTTTTTAGCTACTATTCAGCTGTTTTTTGCAAAATTCTGCTTTATTTCGATAATTTCTACTTTTTGTACTCGTTTCTGCTTCTTTCAGCCTTAGTGGGCACAACTGTCTTCTCTCCATGTCCGTTGGGTCATTTAAGCTTATTTTACTATTTTTTTAGCTACTATTCAGGAGTTTTTGGCAAAATTCTGCTTTTTTTTTTCTAGATACTGTAATTAACACTTTTTGTACCAGTACTCATTTCTGCTTCTTTCAGCCTAATTAGGCAAACTTGTGATCTCTCGATTTCCTTCTGCTAGTTCTTCTTCTTTCTACTATGTTAGCTACTATTCAGCTGTTTATTTGCTAATTTCACCTTTCTTAAGCTAATTTAGTATTTTTTGTGCTCATTATGCCTATTTAAACCGAGTTCAGCAAATACACATTTTTCTGCTTTTTTCCTGCTAACTTAAGCTCGTTTCAGCTACATTTCAGCATGTTTTAAGCTAATTGCAGCTGTTTTTCAGCAGTAAGCATTCACACTGCATTTTCTCAGGAAATGCAATTTCTCTAGTTTATTTAGAGTTTACACTGACGTACAACAGATGACGACAAAAGATTAATATCTTCCAGTTGTAGATTTGTAGCTTACAAAGGAAAGTGCTTTTCTTTTTGCAAAAAGGAAATTGTTAAGCTTTGAGTTTGTGTCATTGAATTACAAAATGAAATAAAATTTCAGGTTTACGTTTTTGTTTCAAATTTTAAAAATTCATTTTTTATACTCTTTGATATTCTCTTAAATGTATTGATTCAAAAGTAATACATTTATCCAGCCAGTACATTATTAATTGTAAGTCTGCTCTTAAATGTCCTGCAGCCATAGTAGACATGAAGAGTGTTCAAAGTGTGGCCCGCAGCACACACAAAAACATACGTTTATTTAGTTTTTTAGAATCCAAAATTCATCATTTTGCAACTCGAGTACTTTTAATTTTCCAGGTTTTGGCTCTTGTCAAAACATTTGGACACACGTGGTTATGCATGCCAACATTTAGGATTTTGGAGTATTTTAGAACAGATGGGAACATTTTATTGTACAGTGGTTGGTTCAAAGCCTGCTCAGGGCAGCCTTTGTCCAGAATTAGTGTGAAACATCTGAGTTTGAGTGGCTTGTGTGCAGGATGAGAGGAATCTCTCACAAAAGCTTCTCATCCCTCATTAAAATCATCTCTGAAGAGGACGGTGGGATCCTTCTTTGCCTTCTGATTACAAGCAACTACGATGTAGTTCATAAGTGAAAACAAGCATATCTCAGAAATATCATAGATAAATGAAACCATTATAAATTGTCTCTTCAGTGAATTGTTTAACTCTTTTTCTGACTTTTCAGTTGTCTTGTTGAATTTATGAACACATGATGAAAGAAAAGTGTTTTTGTATGATGTGAAACGGTTTCCCAAACTATCTGTGGAAACTTTTTAGTAATTGTGCATGTACCTGTGTTTTACAGCCCACAGGTTTATCGTGGCCTTTCAGTGACCTTTAACCTCACTTTTAGCAGAGGGAGGAAGCTGTTTTTAGTAACTACAACAAAAAGACGTGCCTCAACGCTCAATATTCCTCATGTTGTGCATCAGACACAGCTCTGCTGTGAATGTGGGGGAAAAAAAACTTCTGATGCAAGTTTAGTGAATGAAAATATAACCAACAGGAGTATTTTAATGTTTTTACAGTAGTCATCTGCATTATAATCATTTTTATTGCCAATTTATTTTATGTACCGGTAATCAGGTACTGATTAGAGAGCATGACAAGAAGTTTGAAAAGTAATGAGATGAATGTCTTGTGTTTTTCAGTGGTTTTGAGTACGCTCCGTCAGCTGTGCACAACCACGTCCATTCTGACCGAGCCCTCCCTGCTGCCTAAAGAAGCCGTCGAGGCTGCCACGCACACAGGTGACCCGAAAGTCGTCTGAACATTTGTCACCTCAATAATTAGGAAAAACTTATCTATTGTTCTTGTAAGAAATCTGAGGAAGTCGTCGTGTCTTCCATCCATCTACAAATTACCGGAGAAATCAAGAGAACCCTACGTGGGACTGTGTTTCTTTGGCTCTTAATGTGACGCTCGTATGTGTTGACCGACAGGACTGACGCAGTGACTACTTCACCTTCTCCAGGTGACAATCCTCTAAACACTTCATTGTAAGCTGGTACTTTGGGTTTTAAATAAAGAAAAAGGTTTTCCTTGTGGTTATGAAACGTTGTGTTAAAAAGGGAAATACTGAGTGAATGTTTATTCAAAATGAAACCATATTTTACCAGAAGATAAAGGTGGGATTGTGGTTTTTTTTATCATGTGGAGACTAGAACTGTAGTTTTCATGTAGGTGTTCTTATTTGACTTTTGTTTTTGTTGTTACAAAAGACTCAATGTAGAAAACCTGGATGTACTGGTAGATAACCTGAGGGGGCATGTCCCATTAGAGTTTTGCTCCATTTCACATCCCTTACAGTATTTACTCAGGAAAATGTAAGATTATTTAACACTAGAGTTTATCTTGTAGTTTCTGTCTACTTTGATCTGATACCTTTTGCACATTCTGCCCATTTGTTTTTGGTGCTTTTTTTAAATGGCAAACCACAACACAATGCTGTCAGTCTTTAGTTTTTACCACTGGGATCGGCCTGATGGAGTCAAATCACTTGCAGCCCTCACAGAGCAACGTTGCAAAGCGGTACACATATTAGTGTACAGTATCACATCACCTTCTCTGCAGGAGTTTTTTCTTTTTCTTTGATGATGACTCAGGGTTACACTTGTGTGTAAGAGTTTTGTGCATTCATCTGAACAAATAGAGACTCATCCATCCATGATCTTTACCTGCTTCTTCTTTTTCGGGTCACTGAGGTCACTGGTGCCCAAATGCAGCCGTCACTGTGCGAGAGCCGGGGGACGGTCACATGGAGACAAATTAGATAACCATTCATTCTCTCACTCACACGTATGGATAATTTAGAGTTACCAATCAGGCTAAAATGCATGTTTTTTGGTCTGTGAGAGGAAACCAGGTTTAAACCGGCGACTTTCTTGCTGGGAGGCAGCAGCTCTACCAACTGTGCCACCACGCCACCCCAAATACAGACCCTTCTCAGCAAAAAGACTGGTCGTCAGTCAAGTTAAAGGCTCCATCACTTTGACTGGTTATGCTTTCTGTGCTTTTCTTACATGAAGTTCAACACGAGCCATATTGTAGAAGAGTTGATTCACCACTGCAGAACATCAGACTTTTCATGTAGCTCTCTGCACACTTTGTGAACAAAATCAGGGTAAAAGATGCAGAATGAGCTGTCGTACATCAGCCTTATGGTCAAAAGTGTCCTTATCTGTAGTTACTGCGAGCTGATGTGTTTTTTTGTTGTTTTTGAAATGTTGCTCATCGCTCCTCAGGCAGATGTATGTTTTTGGCATGTATTTCTTTTATACATACATATTTTTGGAGAACATCTGAGCGTTTACAGAAGCAAAAGGCACAATTTTATTTGATGTATGTGCCTTTTTCAGAGTGCAGTCTTTTTTTTAAATTGTGGTTGAAAGGGTCTTTTAATGAGAGGTTTGGCATTTTGAGACATTTTACCTGTGGAAGGTTAGCAAAGAGTGTCAAGATTTAGCTCTGCTGAAATGTACAGTGGTTTTCTAGCTGAATGTTGGAGTCCAGGTGAAATCGCTGCAGTTATAAGCTCCTCGTCCCAAAAACTCCCTGTCTGATCAGGCATCAATCTTTATTCTGCAATTACAAAGCTCAAATAACTTTATAAACACCTACAAGATTCTTTTTTCCATACAGGAACTGAAATCTGTTTATACTGCTAACTAAATGATTGGTGTTTATGGAAAATAAAGAGCACATTTTAATGTTTTTATTGTTGCTTAAATTATTTTCTTTCTCTTTGCAGTCATTTTTATTTTTAGCTGCATGAAAAAGCACCAATATTTTTCCCTTTACCTGCAGGGTTGTGCAAGGATACATTTTGTTTTTTTTCCTCTCTCATTCAGTCAATTTTAAATTATTTACAAGTTGAATTTCACCTTTTTGTTTGCCTGTTCTTTGAGCACATTTTGCCTTATTGATGTACAGTATATCGTTGCAGATGGGATCTACATTTGTTGTTTCTTCCCATATTTCTGTTACTTTGTGTGTGTCAAAGGGAAAATAAATCTATTTTCTTATGCTGTATGTTTTTCCAGTTCTCAGACACTTCTTTTACATGTTGACTCTGAATTAGAACAAACTCATGAAAACAATCTCAGCTTTTAAAAATAATTTTATTATTAATAAATATGTTTCTGAATAAATAATTAGTGCAAGGAAAGTCACTTAAATATAAATGTGACTTATGACTGTTAAAAAATAAATAACAATGACTCAACATCAGAGCTTGGACAGTATTTTCTGTACGTGCTGCAGGAAGCACTTTGCATTATGGTAAGAATCAAGGTCCGTATCGAAGGTGGGCAGGCTGCAGTTTTTGGAGCTGGTCTGGTTGCTCAGTAGGAGCTCCAAATCCTGCAAGAACTGCGCACTTGTCATGAGCTGCTCTGTCAGCTCGGGGATGAGCTCAGGGAACTCCTGCATGTAGCAGCAGAAGGTGGAGATGTGAACGGTGTGGGGCTGCTGCTCCGGCGGGAGCAGCTCCGTTATGTTGCAGCAGAAGGTGGAGGTGTGAACGGTGTGGGGGTCCGTTGTGTTGCAGGGGTCGTTACGAGGCAGCCCTGGAGCAGACTGCAAGGGAGCAAAAAATATTTCAGCCTACTTATTTGAGATTATGATAAACTTGTGCCAAAATCAATGAGGAAAAATGCAGCAGCAGCTACTTCAAGAAGCACAGTTTAGTGTTTTTAAATGAGACTACAGTTTATTTTTAATCTAATGCTAATACACATTTATTTAAGATGAGTAATTATTGTTGTATTTTGTTCAATGGAAAAATACCTATTGTCCCAAAAAGTAAAAATAATTGTTTCTTGTTTCAAAAATCAGTCTTGGCCATAAAAAAAAAACTAATCAGTTGACTTCTACACAAGCTCTTTGTCACGTTTTGTGACCATTAAATTGCTTTTTTACGCTAAAAGTGTCGATCCTCATTTTTCAATACTGTACATGATTTTCATTTTTATTTTTTTACTTTTATGCTGTAGTAAAAAATATTTAAAAAATTATTATTTGAAAGTAAAGTATTGTAAACTTTATGCCCAATATTTCAATACAGTAAATATAAGTTGCATGAAATTAGTCACTGGAAGTTGCAGATTATTTTTATTTTCCTTTTTTTATTGGCTTAAAAAAGTTCTTATTAAATTAATATTTACCTTTATTTGTTAAAATATGCATACAATACTTACAAGGTGGTTTAGCATGGTCTGTATCTCCCCCATCAATGATTTCACAGTGGCGGCCGTGGCCTCGTCTTTTGCGTCCTTCCTTAGAGGCTGGCAGTGTGCTTGTGCAAAAAGCATGCACACCATAACGAGACCTGCAGCCATGACAAGTGTGAGCACAGAAGATAATCAGTGCTGAATACACTGAGATTACTGATATGCAGCCAACATGAAAGCTTCAGCGTTTTACTACCCAAACACAAGATTCTTACCAGTGTGGAAATCCATGACAGCAGGAGTGTTCAGTCCACAGCACGCCTCTGATGTGACACTTTTCTGTCAACCATCTTTCAAAGATGGCTTTTTATTCAGCCTTTTGAGATAAAAATCTGACATTTTCCTCTGCGTATGGGGAAGCTGGTCTTGACTCAGTTTTACTCTTGGGAGTTTTACGCAAACTGCACCCCCAATTAATCAGATTACCGGTAAATGCAAATTAATTTAGGAAATGGAATAATGGGTATTTTGTGTTTTTCTGCCTGGTATTAGTCTAAATATATTCTATATGAAGATTATTAAACAGGCCCTGTTCAAATACATTTAAAGTAAACGCATCTCCTATATTAATGGAGGACTTTCAAAGTTTTTCATGCCATAAACCTCAAGGCCTAAAAGTGTGTCAAGAAAAGCTTTTTATTACTTGAAACAGAGAGGGGTGTGGTTGGGAGGAACGGCCCCCCTGATCTGAACCCGAGTGGTGTTCTGTTATTGGACTTCTGTGCTCGTCATGGATTATCCATAACGAACACCATGTTCAGGCATAAGGGTGTCCATGTGTGCTCTTGGCACCAGGACACCCTAGGTCGCAGTTCGATGATCGACTTTGTTGTCGTCTCATCTGATCTGCGGCCGCATGTCCTGGACACTCGGGTGAAGAGAGGGGCGGAGCTGTCAACTGACCACTACCTGGTGGTGAGTTGGCTCCGATGGTGGGGGAGGATGCCGGTCAGACCTGGCAGACCCAAACGTATTGTGAGGGTCTGCTGGGAACGTCTGGCAGAGTCTCCCGTAAGACGGAGCTTTAACTCCCACCTCCGGGAGAGCTTTGAACACGTTCCGAGGGAGGCGGGGGACATTGAGTCCGAGTGGGCCATGTTCCGCGCCTCTATTGTCGAGGCAGCTTATCAGAGTTGTGGCCGCAAGGTTGTTGGTGCCTGTCGTGGTGGCAACCCTCGAACCCGGTGGTGGACACCGGCAGTGAGGGATGCTGTCAGGCTGAAGAAGGAGTCCTATTGGGCCTTTTTGGCCTGTGGGACCCCGGAAGCAGCAGATAGGTACCGGCAGTCCAAGCGGCATGCGGCTCGGGTGGTTGCTGAGGCAAAAACTCGGGCGTGGGAGGAGTTCGGAGAGGCCATGGAGAATGACTTCCGTACGGCTTCGAGGCGATTCTGGTCCACCATCCGGCGTCTCAGGGGGGGAAAGCGGTACGCGACCAACACCATTTATGGTGGGGATGGCGTGCTGTTGACCTCAACTCGGGATGTTGTGAGTCGGTGGGCGGAATACTTCGAAGACCTCCTCAATCCTACTGGCACGTCTTCCACTGAGGAAGCGGAGCCTGGGGACTTTGGGTCGGGCTCTCCAATCTCTGGTGCTGAGGTCACCGAGGTGGTTAAAAAGCTCTGCGGTGGCAGGGCTCCGGGGGTGGATGAGATTCGCCCTGAGTTCCTTAGGGCTCTGGATGTTGTGGGGTTGTGTTGGCTTACGCGACTCTGCAATATCGCGTGGACATCGGGGGCAGTTCCCTTGGATTGGCAGACTGGGGTGGTGGTTCCCCTATTCAAAAAGGGGGACCGTAGGGTGTGTTCCAACTATAGGGGGATCACACTCTTAAGCCTCCCTGGTAAGGTCTATTCAGGGGTTCTGGAGAGGAGGGTCCGTCGGATAGTCGAACCTCGGATTCAGGAGGAGCAGTGTGGTTTTCGTCCTGGTCGTGGAACACTGGACCAGCTCTACACCCTCAACAGGGTCCTGGAGGGTGCGTGGGAGTTTGCCCAACCAGTTTACATGTGCTTTGTGGACTTGGAGAAGGCATTCGACCGCGTCCCTCGGGGGGTTCTGTGGGGGGTACTCCGGGAGTATGGGGTACCAGGCCCTTTGATATGGGCTGTTAGGTCCCTGTACGACCGGTGTCAGAGCTTGGTCCGCATTGCCGGCAGTAAGTCAGGCTCGTTTCCAGTGAGAGTTGGACTCCGCCAAGGTTGCCCTTTGTCACCGATTCTGTTCATAACTTTTATGGACAGAATTTCTAGGCGCAGCCAAGGTGTTGAGAGGATCCGTTTTGGTGGCCTTAGAATCGCTTCTCTGTTTTTTGCAGATGATGTGGTCCTATTGGCTTCATCAGATCGTGATCTACAGCTTTCACTGGAGCGGTTTGCAGCCGAGTGTGATGCGGCCGGGATGAGGATCAGTTCCTCCAAATCCGAGGCCATGGTCTTGAGCCGGAAAAGGGTAGCATGCCCTCTCCGGGTCGGGGAGGAGGTCCTGCCCCAAGTGGAGGAGTTTAAGTATCTCGGGGTCTTGTTCACGAATGAGGGAAAACTGGAGCGTGAGATCGATAGGCGGATAGGTGCAGCGTCCGCAGTGAAGCGGGCGCTGTACCGGTCTGTCGTGGTGAAGAGAGAGCTGAGTCAAAAGGCAAAGCTCTCAATTTACCGATCGATCTACGTTCCCACCCTCATCTATGGTCATGAGCTTTGGGTTGTGACCGAAAGAACAAGATCTCGGATACAAGCGGCTGAAATGAGTTTTCTCCGCAGGGTGTCTGGACTCTCCCTTAGAGATAGGGTGAGAAGCTCAGTCATCCGGGAGGGACTCGGAGTAGAGCCGCTGCTTCTCCACATCGAGAGGAGCCAGTTGAGGTGGCTCGGGCATCTGGTTAGGATGCCTCCTGGACGCCTCCCTGGTGAGGTGTTCCGGGCATGTCCCACCGGGAGGAGACCCAGAGGAAGACCCAGGACGCGCTGGAGGGACTATGTTTCTCGGCTGGCCTGGGAACGCCTTGGGATTCCCCCAGAGGAGCTGCTCCAAGTGGCTGGGGAGAGGGAAGTCTGGGCCTCCCTACTTAGGCTGCTACCCCCGCGACCCGACCCAGGATAAGCGGAAGACAATGGCTGGATGGATGGATGGAGATCCTTCTATGGATCAAAATACTGAATCTAAAAATCTAAAAGGTTGTCTGAGGGTCAAGTGAAATGAGGTTTGGGGCCCTCTATTTCTGCTAATAACGTGGATTACTGCAATCAACAGTCAGATGCAGATCATTCACCCACCTAACATAAATTAATTGCAACTCTGACAGCCCTGTTCACATTATCCTGTATGTAAATATCATCTAGTGGTATTGAAAGTAAAAAAAACAAAAAAAACACCAGTATGCAATGTATTTTACAACAACAGTGTCATCTGGTTTATTATTGTTGGTTCCAAAGAATTGCAACAGTAATGTTCAAAATAATTTGTACAGCAAGATCAATGGCAAACAACAGATAAAATAACTTAGATGCATAAAAATAAATTTTACAAAAACAGATTAAATAAAATAAATATAAAATATCAAGGAAATACTTAAATAATGTAAATGAACAATTGAAACCACGTAAAATGGTCGAAAAAATTTAAGTTAAATAATTAGTTGCTAAAACTATGTAAATGTATGTAACAATTTGCAAAAGCTGAACTTAAAATATAAAATAGAATCATATAGAAATATTACTAAAAAATAAAAACCCACTTAGGGGGCCCCCTAGTTGCTTCGGGGCCCTAAGCAGCTGCTTAATTTGCTTATGCCTTGGGCCGGCCCTGCTCACTCACACCTATTTAGAGTTACCAGTCAGCCTAACATGCATGTTTTTGGTCTGTGAGGGCCCCACACATGCACGGAGAGAACATGAAAACTCTGCCCAAAAAGTCTCCCCCAGCTGGGATTTGATCTGGTGACATTTTTGATGAGAGGCAACAACCAACGGTGCCAACATGCCGCCTCAGCTCTAAACCATAATAGCTTAAATAAATAAAACAAAAATTAATTAAGCCTGCACAATAAACCTCTTGATATCTAACTCAAACAGAAGTAAAAGTCATAAGAAGCTCATTAAAATGATTAACAAACCGAGTTCTAATTTTCTAAAGATGTTTCACTGATCAGGGGCCACATCCGGCACCTCGGCTTTTGATCCTGTATCTAAGATGATCCAAAACAAAGGGTTTGGATGGAAACATTTAGCCAAGTTCATTTAGGTGAATAAAACCAACATACAAATTCTAATGGTGTGAACAGAATAAAAAAACAGTAATTGTATCAAAGCCATCTATCAGATTCTTGGTTTTATTTCTTTATGGACAACCGAATCTGTCAAATTCAAAGGTCTGATTAAAACCAAGATTTCTTGCCTACAGGTGACAGTAAGCATCTAAAAGGGTCATTTACACTGTTGTAACTATTTAAGAGATTAGATTGAAATGAAATGAAATTATTCCTGTTGCGTTTTTGCTCAGTGGAACGACTTTTATGGCCATCTGTGTTTGTATGTTTCTAAGACAGATTATTAAGGCCTGAATAAATTTATGTCATCAGCAAGATTGTTAAAAACAATGTGGTCATTTTTGAAAACAAAGCCCAAGTGAATCATATAACTGGGGCTAAGCACCCCTAAAGGTCAGATTCTAGAATCGCCCCTGCATAAGCCCATACATCTTTAATCTGCTTTATCAACTAAAATTAAAATCAGTCCACAATGACTGATCAGAAGAAGGCACATTTCTTTATTGCAAAAGAAAACACATTTCCGGAATGAGTCTGTTTTCCTGTTCTGTTCATTTGTAGCTATTTTTAGCTCAAGAAAAATACATTGCAGTGAGTAATTCATTTACTGTGTGTGTGCCTGACACTTCTTATGTTGTATTTGTGTTGTAAACTGAATTTTTTTGTAAAAGTGTTTGATCTCCTGCAGTGACTTCCAAGTCCTAATACCTGCATTATAAGACTTCCTCATCGGTCTTTGTGACTGCACCTCAGCCTGATGGTTTCCTGCAAATACCCAAAGCCCAAATCTGAAGTAAATGGACTGCACTTATAAAGCGCATTTCTATCTTATCAAGATACTCAAAGTACTGTACACTACAATCTGAGCACTCTACTATTTCTGCACAAAGACTAATCAGTGCTTCATCACATTCATACAACGATGGGACACACATCGAAGGCAATGAGGGGTTCAGTGTCTTGCCCAGAGACACTTTGGCATGTGACTACTGGTGGAATCGAACCCCCAGCCCTTGCACTGGAGGACGACTGCTCTAATCACTCAGCCACAGCCAACCCAAGGACCAGCTGTTTGGTCCTCTGACAATTATAAGACGGAGTTTCCTTGCAGGGTTTCAGACTGAAGAAGTCTTCTGGATAAAAGATGAAACGTTTCAACAAAGAAGAAAACGCCCAGGTGACCTGACTTCACCTCGTTACATGAATCTATTTCTGTTATCTTCTAACAGACCTCAAACCTTCAAATCACAGAATGTGTTTAAAGTTAGAATCAAGTTGGAATATTTATGGCAACAACAAAAAATTCAAGCATCTATAAAGTCATCTTTTCTTTTTTTGCAGCACAATAATTTACCGTTTTTATTATTGCGATCGTAGTTTAACACCACTTAACCTGAATGCAACCACCACCAGTCCTTCAGAAAAGGACCACTGAAACATCACTTAGTATAAATGCAAATAAATAGACTACAAATTCTCAGCAAATAAATAAATAGAAAAATAAATAGACAAATAAATAAATAAGTAGGTAAATAAATAAAGTTCTTCAGTGATATGAGGTATGATTGTAGGAAGTGTAGAGTTGAATGAATGCTTCCGTCCATTTCCTGGAGAAGTAAATGATCCGGAGGACTAGTTCCTTCTTGGCATAATCCTTCAACTGTTTTTTCTCTCGACGGCATTTGTTGAGGTCAATAGTTCCATTCCAAAAGGGCCTTTCTGCAAATGCTTTGAACTGGATTTGAAAAGCCATAGCGTTATTGAGTATGTCAGAGTGATTCAGAATGAGATCCCTGCCGACTGGAGGCAGATGACGTTGGAGGTAGTCGTTGATGGCGCACACAGATTCCCATGTCTTAGGATCAGTAGTGTTTCCCACAGGAAAAGTTATTCCATCAAGGGGCTCCCAAGTTTCATCACTGTATGCTGTCAGCACTTCACCAAAGAGGTGATGGCCCTGTGGAGAACACAGGAGAAAAGATTGTCAAAGCAAATGCTGGGACACAAAACTAGGGACGTCCACCATCATTTATGTACAATTCAATTCAGTTTATTCATATAGTGCCAAGTTACAACAGAAGTCGTCTCAGGGCACTGAACAGAAACGTTCATGTATAAAATAATAATTTAACATTATTCATCTGAGGAGCATACTGCATTGAATTTAACTCCATTGCAGAACTCTCATCTTGAGCAAGCGTGAAGGCGACAGTGGAAAGGAAAAACTCCCTCATAATAAATAAACCTTTAGCGGAACCAGGCTCACGAGCGTCCATCTGCTTCGACCAGATCACAAACTGAAAAGCTTCTTCCAGCTGAAGAGGTAACATGACTTTATCTCGTGCTACTTTAAATTTGATTTTACACATTTATAGTCATTGGCTGCTTTTACACTCAACTCCATTATTAAACTATTTTTAGAGGAATGTTTGTTAAACCACTTACGACTCATTTAGGCACAAAACCGCTCCTTAACTTAAGATATGAGCTAGTGTTGTGCTGACACATAACAGACAAATATAAGTGCTGGTGAAGATTCTCAGTCATCCAGGACATGATAAAATCAAAAAATGTTCAATACAGAAACAACTGGACTTTATTTGTAACTTATTTGTTTATTATATTTCTTTTACAAATAAAGTCCAGTTGTTTCTGTATTGAACGTTTTTTGATTTTAACAGACAACTAAGTAAAAACAAAAACAAAAAAAAACATTCTTAATATGAACCTATCCTGACTTTATTTAGCTGAATTTATGAAAAATACAGATAAAAACGTGATTTTAGAAGCAGAAACAAGCACCAAGAAGGTGATTCTCAAAAAACTAATAGGTGAAAACTTGGCGTTCAGTCGACAGTCAACTGAAATGAGTACTGTATCATGTGAAGGATCTGCAGGATCTTTTTAATAAAGATAACTTTCAAATGGTGTTAGATTTTGTAAGGTCTTTTCTTTGTCCTCATTTGTTCACTTTGCTTACATGCGCATGCTATCAAGGTCAGGTGCAAAAACTGGACTAAAACTGAGCAGAAAAAGTTGCCAAAGTCCAAGAAAATACTTTAAAATACTTAAAAATGCCTGGAGTACTACTTAATAATATAACATATTATAAGAAAGACAGACTACTTGAAAGCAAAACAAAAGAACGTAGGAGTGATTTAAAACTTTAACAAATTTCTGCACTTTACATGAAGTTTTTGTAAGCTTACTTACGGTTTGATTTTCTGCCTTTCTCAGATTATCCAAAGACAAACTAAGATTCCTCAAATATTTCAGCTTTATCCGTTGGGAGACCATGAGGTCAACGTAGCTCACAGCGATGAAGAAAAGCAGGAACTCTGCAACAAAGAAAACAAAAATAGAATGCTGTCATCTGCATAACAAGTGAGCTGAACATCAAGTGGTATATAAATTCAAGACGATGCTGAGGGGAGAAAAGGCAATGCTTTTCTGTTTTTAATTTACAAATACTGTAGATTTGAGTTAAAGCACCGTCCATATAGCTCTTCACCCTGATCAGTGTAGTTATTGAAAGCTAGCTTACCATGACGCAGACACATGGTATGATTTGTTTCCTGCTATTCTGCTGACTCAATGCTCATGAACTGGCTCAAACTGCTTATATAGTCCATTGCTATGTGGAAAAACATTTCTGCATGCCATCAGCTGGTTGATGACGCCACTGTGGCATCATCGCCCCCAAAACCTCTTTTGTAAATGTTTCTTTTCTGCAGTTGAAGGGCAGCATTTACCGCAGTGGTTGATTGTGTGGAGGCTGTGCAAGCTGCCACAGAGTTATCGATGGCATCTCAAGCTTAGGCTGAAACTGTCTGGTAAAGTTTAGGTGTTGTGGGAAACAATGTGAAACTCAGGTTGTTCGCTTGTTGTTACATGATTTGTTTGATTTGTTTAGCATTACTTTCTTTTAAATACAAGTTAGCCCATTTTGTGTTTAGTCACATTTATTCCTGTTCCCATGAACAGGAATTGTTCATGTTCTCATGACATTAAAAATGCCCCATTTTGGGTTTCAAGGCTTGCATACACTGCATCAACTATATTATTAAATCATAAGTTTCCTATAACACATATCCTCTCAGTAACTTTGATTTTCTTTATCTGTTCTGCTTCATTTAGATAAACCACAAGATACTTGGCTCTTTGGTTTATTTTGAAAAGTCATTATTTAATGCCAGCCACAGACGTCTGTGATTGCAAAAATATGTTTATAATTAATTTTCTTTGTATTTAAACTATCAGAATCCAAACAGTGAACAAAATTAAAATTTTAAATCAATTTATTTTATATCAATGACCTGCCTTCTCTTTATTTTGGGCATTAAAACCAGCAGGACCCTGTTTACAAGAGCGGCTATGTTGTATTTTTTTTCCGCACAGTTATGGTGTCACTTGGCCTTTCTTAAGGGATGAAATAACTAATTAAAACAAAACATATTTAAAATGTTGGAATAAGACCATGTCTATTGTGTTGGTTGCATTGTCTTGCTATGCAAAGCTGTTCTCAGATCTGTAAAATACTTTTCTGCATTGATGGTGCCTTTTCAGATGTGTGCACTGCCTATAGGTACGAATGCACCCCTATACAATCAGAGAGGCAGACTTTGAAGTGTGGGCCGATAACAAACCAGAATAGCCCCTCTTCTCTTTAGTTCAGAGGATGTGGCATCTGTGGTTTAAAAGGAATTTCTAATTGTGATTCGTCTGACCACAGAACTGTTTTCCACTTTGCCTCACTTCATTATATATGAGTTTTGCCCCAGAGAAGACAGCTGCCTTTCTGGATGGCAACTGTATTTACAGGCATTGATTTGTGGACGTGTTTCCTGAGCCCATGCAGTGATGCTCGTAACAGAATCAGACCTGTTTCAAAAGCAATGTTGCCTGAGGGCCCGAAGATCACACCATCCAGTCTTGTCCTGTGAGCTCAGCGGTTTCTCCTTGAATCTATTGCTTATCATGAACTTCAGTTGATGGGATGTTCAAAGTCCTCACAATTTTATGTTGAGGGACTTATTCTGAAATTGTTCCACTATTTTAGACAAAGTTTTGTTGCAGACAGGTGAACTTTAACCCTTTTCATCTGAGAGATTCAGCCTCTTTAAAATGTTATTTTTATACACAGTGCTACTGCTGACTTGTTGATAAAGAGCAGAATATTTAGCTAAATTCTCTTCCAGTTTTTTTCTTATTCATATCATTTACTTTTTTGTGTGTTGTCTTTTTTCAGATGTGTAACTGCCATCCACGTCAAAATTATCTTATTTTACTTTTTCTTTCAACAAATGTACAGTTACTTAGTTTCAGTATTTGATATGTTCACTCTGTCTCACTTAGCCTAAAATATATAAAAATAAGTACTGTATATATATTTACATTTTACACAATGGTTCAACTTCATTGCATCTAATAAAACAGTATAAATACTGCAGGTGGTGCATAGAGGATACAGAAATGAACATGATGTGGAAAATAATATGAACATAATATGCAGAACAGGCAAAGGGTTTAACTTCTCTGGAAGGTGAAACATAAAACCTCTAGTTCATATTTAAACAATGACAGCATGGCTTAAAGCAGCTGCGTTGAAGATCTGATCATCTGGTTTCAGGATGAAACAAACAATTATTTAATTGTTCAAGAACAACTGAATACTTTCTTGCTCTACGGAAGGTCAAGAAAAGATGTCTTCTTAGAGCTGAAGCTCATTTAGGAAACTTGTTTCTTCTTTTGCTTACCCGTGGTCAAGAAAAAGGTCCAACCAGACATCCCTCTTCTCCAGCACTTCTCTGTTTCCAGGCCAGAAAAGATGTACTGCACCTCCTAATATCTGTCTCGTGGCTTAATAAATAACAGTTTGAAACTCATACACGTTGTGAGTCTTACTTCTGGCAAAAGAGGAGACAAAAGCATCAATTGTTTAAAAACCTCTGAGGGGGTGGATTTGTACAAGCGCTGACGGGACGGGAAACATTTATGAAGGCAGCATTCAGGTAGAACAAGATTTTGTGCATTGTGAAACAAACAAAAATTAATTAATTAATCAAATAAAATCAGATGTACAGGCTGTTTTCAACAGCTGATGGTCTACATGAGGCAAATATATATATATATATATATATATATATATATATATATATATATATATATATGCCTTCATAAATGTTTCCCGTCCCATCAGCGCTTGTACAAATCCACCCCCCCCAGAGGTTTTTAGACAATTGATGCTTTTGTCTCCTCTTTTGCCAGAAGTAAGGCTCACAATGTGTATGAGTTTCAAACTGTTATTTATTAAGCCACAAGACAGATATTAGGAGGTGCAGTACAGATTTTCTGGCCTGGAAACAGAGATGAAGATGGATCTGGTTTCGTGGGCCATCAACTCTATTGATACAATTTTTTCTACAAAACGATCAGGTCCAGGGGACCCTGCTTGCCCAACGCAGACACATCCAGCCGGATATGGATTCCTGGGGGGAGTGGAAGATGTTATGCCTTACTGTTCTGTCTGTCGAAGATGTGGAAGATTTATTCACATTTGGATTTATGATAGCAGGTGCTCTGCTTTTTGGCTTGTGTGGAGTTCTCTTCTATTGGAAAATTAGGAAGACTTCTGCAGCGATCAACGCCCTGTCGAAGCTCCCTTCTCAAAACGAGAGTTTGATCCGGGCTGTGACCTCCATGAATCAGCTGCTTTATGAGTTGAACCGCAAAGTGGAGGCGGCCAGTGAGGACCGCAGACCACCGGTAAGGTTTGGGACTCGTATGCGGCCAGGAGGGTCACATCTGGGGGAGGCGGACTCATAGCTCGGGTCGGTGAAAGCTTCCCATAATTTGGAGCGTATTGGATTTTGGATACCCATCTGGACTCAAGGCTACAGGAAAGTACACTATGAGCCTGACCTGAAGATAAATCATGCTATATCTAATCCGACTTCCCAAGCAGCCTTGGACAGGCTGACTACAAATCTCTCCTGAGTCTGCGCAACTGAAGACTGAAACTACTGTCGCAACCCCCCTTTCCCGCCCCGGAGAACTTTCTATGTGCTCTCAGACAGATAAGGCTGGCTGGTCCCATCATCATCAGAACTGTGGCTAATCTGAATCTGAACAGAGCTCATGGACTTATCTAACTGCTTCGATCTCAAATTCAAATGTGATTCGTCTTAACTGTTGCTTGCTGGTAGAGTTTTTTGATGTCTCATATGGTGTCCTGAAAGACAAAATGTGATATATCTTTTTTGTAATACCACTGATGGTTCTCCCCTTTTTGTTTTCACACCTGTAACCTTCATCCCAATACGGATGAGAGAGGCCGCGCTGATAAGAAAAGCAGCACCTTCACACAAGTAGTCCCCTTCAGGATGACTGTGCGTACATATTCACGCTGTACTGGTGCAAACTTGTGCAATGTCAATAAAGGTACTCTGACTCTGACTTAGATGTTATTACTGTTCTTCTTTTACATTTTATTGTTGGGTGTAACTGGGACCCTGTGTACATAATCTCGTTTCATCACATGTACCACATGTGGTGCAAATGACAATAAAGATTTTCTGACTCTGACTGATGTCTACACAAGCCTCCACACAGATGCACAAATGTCCTTTCTGTGTTTCTTCTCGCATCAAAATGTTAATAAATTCAGTGTTTTTGAAATCATTTTAAGCAGGCTGGACAGTACTGTATTTCACAGTTTTCATGCACAGTCTGTTTCCCAGCAGTGCTGACTTATTTCAGGGTTCCTGAATGGAGCCCCAGGTGTTGCCTGGCAACAAGTAAACGTAAACAAACAAGTAAAGACAAGGTGTAGCTGCTGTGCATTTGAACAGTTATGAGCTCAAAAACACTTTCTGCTGTGTTGGAGAAGAAGATCCGACATCTATGTCTGACTGATTTCCCCTGCGGAAACGGCACCTGGGTGAGTTTTCGGCTGATTTACTTCAAAATAAACTTGACGTTCATCCACAGAGCTCACATCACAGCACGAGCTGTGTTTTAAAATATTAAAATATGACTAAAGCAGCTGTTTTGTTGTCAGAGAGGCACCAAAGATAGTGCAGAGGGACCAGAAACGGAGTCAACAGACGCCCTCATCGACCTGGTGGACTGTCCTCGGTCGCCATGGAAACACAAAGATGAACTATGGAGTCCTCAAGCTTCAGCTCTGAGACTGCTGGCCATCACTAAACCACAGCAGCTGAACGCAAACTTCATTTATAGTTACTTCACTACTCTTCGTATCCGGGGCAAAAATGTGAGTGTAAACTTTTTTTTTGGTTGAACATCCAAAAAAATGCTTCAAACTTGAGTCCACAGAAGCAGATGTTTTGTGTGATTTGGTAAACCCTAAGCGAATAGGTTTCATTACACTGTGCACTCTTTGTATTCTTCCAAATGAGTTCCTGAAAAATATCTACCTGAAAATGTTTGTAAATAACAAACAGGTCATGTCATATTACTGTTTTTATTATTAGGTTAACCATTTTTTTTAAATTTACATTTAAGGACAATTATTTAACTTTTCATGAATTAAAATAATTGTGGGTGTAGTTGTGTTTTATTTGATTCCAAAGGGAAAGTCCTAAAACCTTCTTGGTTTATCACTTTGATTTATTCTAGAATTGATTCTTATGAACAAGGTAATAAATAAAAGTTTTTATCCTCGTTTTAAACCACCAGTCATGATTTTTTTTTTTCATCTGCTTGGATTTTTTATGAGGTTGTAAAGATAAAGTTAACAACGATCAAATGTTCTTGTGAAATAACAATTTTAGTTTTTTTTTTTTACTTGTATGTAATTTGTATAGGTTTTAAATTGTGCCAATCAGCTGTTTAACTCCTTCATCTGAATAAATTTCTAGACATGATGAAGCTGCAGACACTGGGCTTCATGACCTGCTCATTTTAAACTTTTACAATAAACATAAATGCAGCACATCCATAAAACACTAACGTGATAAAAAATTATTCTCATTAATTTGAACTTCAGCCCATTTAAGACATAAAAGTAAAGTGAGAGTTGTTTTACAAGTTTCTTTTAACAGTGTCATCAGTTGTTTAAATCTAAAGGTGCATTACTGCATCAACTCAACACAAAACTGTAATAAAATCCAGACATGTGCTGCTAATTAACACAATTTAGAAGAGAATACAGACAAAAATAACCAGCAGACCCTCTGTAGCTACATGACTTTAAGTCAGTTCCCTGACATCTTTTCTTGGCTGTAAGTTCATTAGCAAAAGTTTGATTGGTCCTATTAGACGTTATTGTTTTGTAAAAAAATAAAAAGTTTTAAGTCTTAAACTTAATGCATGTGCTTGCTTTCAAAGTTATCTGCACTAAACTCAGATTACAAACAAAATAAGAATCAGAGACTCATTTTGATCTAATGATGTTTAAATATCATTTTGAGGGACAGAAAGGAGCCGAATCTGACCCATGGGCCTTGAAATGAACAAAGTTTGTTTGTTTGTTTGTTTATTTATTAGGGATAGACACACATCGACATAGACAAACTGAGTAAAACAGCAGTCCCATGTTTGCATCATAGTGCAATAGCAACAGCTAATTCTCAGCACTTGTCCCTAGATGGCCTTTTAAGAAAAAATTGAAATGGTAATAATTTAAAATAGCACAACATAAGGGATACAAAACAGAGAAATGTAATATGTCAAAAATGGGTACAGTTCTGTTTTTGACATAACCAGAGTTTTGTTTGCTTTTTAAACATATTGAAACTGGTTGTGGATTTTATAATAGCAGGAAGAGAGTTCCAAACTCCTCTCACCGACAGAGAACATTGTGCAAAAGTGGTTCTTCTGAAGGGGACCTTACAATTTCCATTCAAATCTGCTTTGGTAGATCTGCTATTGCCGTGCAGTCTAAAAAAAAACAGTCACCCAGGCTGTTTTTTTATAACCCCTAAAAGCAACCTTTATTTGGTCATGACGTTCTCTAAATTCGAAGTTGTGTGCAAATATTACCTAATCACATCCCAAACAGCAATTAATGTGAAGCTTCCCAGATGCTCTCTAAAGTCTGAAGGACACTAAAGGCCAAATGGTCTTGCAGAGAAAGTTAAAGTCGGTGCATACGTTTGTCAAAAAAAGGCGTTCAATACAGAAACAACTGGACTTTATTTGTAACAGAAAACGTTTCGCCCTCTATCCAAAGGGCTTTCTCAATTCAAAGAGCAGACTGTGACAGGGTGAAACGTCTTCTGTTACAAATAAAATCCAGTTGTTTCTTTATTGAACGCCTTTTTTTGATTTATCATGTCCTGGATGACTGAGAATCTTCACCTGCATACGTTTGTGTTGCTGCAGGTATCGGTTATTGACGAAGGCCTGCTGAGGTTCTCCAAACTGGAGGAACTGGTGTTGAGCGCTAATGTAATCTCAGAACTTCCTGCAGAGAATCTTCCCTGTACCTTAAAGGTGAGTCATCAAGCCTCATCAGAGTGATGATGCAACGTCTTCCTGCAGTTCAGAAGAATCATTTCAGACCTTCAGCAGTTTCAACATGTTAGTGAGGACTCATAGAGCTGAGCATGCCGAGCAGGAAGCTATTGAGTTTCTTGAGATGCAGATTAGGGTGAAACACCACTGGGACATTGACTAATGAGAAGCTGTGAAGCAAATTAATATCTGAAACTGTTAGCTTGAGTGACTGATAAAAAAATCAAACTTTTTTTTTAAAGGTTTTGGATGTACGAGCAAACCGTGTAACCTCCCTAAACGGTCTCACAATGCGCCCACCTCCCCGGCTGCAGTATCTCGGCCTCGGCTCAAACGGTCTGGGTTCCCATAAAGACGCAGCTCATCTTACAGGAAGTCACTGGTTAGTTCACACAAACACACACACAGGAAGTTGTTGGTTTTTTTTGAAGAGGTAACCCAAAACCAGGTCAAATAGAAGCTCGGTGACAGCTATTGGCTTTACAGTTGGCTTTGTAGATGGATGAGGACAGACCGTGACACCCCGTCAAGCCAGGACACTTCTCTGGAGGTCTTTCTGGTTCTGCAGCAGTTTTCAGTGGTGCACCCACTGACACATGAAGTGCTCCGTCAGTGAAGACGCTAAGTAAAAAGCTTTTGATCCCACATAAAACACAGACACACGTTTGTGTGGTTTTGATGCCAGTATACAGAGTTCTGCTTTACACAAAAGCTCAGCATTTTGTTTTACCGATGCTACAAATGAAGCACCAAAGGTGAAGGTGACTGACACATTTTTACTTGTTGAGCTCAGACTCAGGTCGCAAGTCCATTACAGGACCACATAGAGACAACAACCATTCACTCTCTCACTCACACCTAGCACAATTTAAAGTTACCAATCAGACTAACATGCATGTTTTTGGTCTGTGGGAGGAAACAGGAGTACCCGGAGAAAACCCACGCATGCATGGAGAGAACATGCAAACTCCACCCAGAAAGGCCTCCGGACCTATATACAGTATATACAGTACAGTATAT